>PVJL010004417.1:0-32723 GCA_004026885.1 Lyroderma lyra
GTGTGTGTATGTGTGTGTGGGTGTGTGTGGGTGTGTATGCGCACATGTGTGTATGTGTATGTGTGTGTGTGCACGTGCGCATGTGTGTGTATGTGTGTGGGGGGGTGTGTGGGTGTGTATGTGTGTATGTGTGGGTGTGTGTGTGTGTGTGTGCGCGCGTGTTTAGCCAAATCAATAGGTGTCAGTACCCTGGCCACTGGGGGAATATCTTCAACACTCTTAGATGGAAAGAATTACTTCCTGCTTGGAATCTGAACTGAAAGTAGATTTTCCATTGTGCAACACGGCCTGACATTTCCTATCTAAAACCACCAAGCACGTAGATGTCCTAGTGAACGGGCATTGCTGTTAGAACATATCTTGCCCAATATCAGACAAATCACCAGAGAACTATGTATTTCACCTTCTAATTAAAATAAGAGGATCTTACTATTCCTGAGACGACACATCCCCTAAATCTCCTGGATTCCCTTGGGCAGCCATAGTAGAGGGGTCTAGCGGAGGTATTTCCCCTTTGCTCTTCTGCTTGGTCTCCTCATGTGTCAAACTCCTACATCCCAGCTCCACCAGAGGAGGACAATCAGCACATTCACTGCATTCAACACCCAACTGTGACCGTGTTCCTACAGAAGTCGATGAGACACTTTCTCTTCCGGCTTTCCATTTTTAGCACGGGCCTCACTTCATTCTGTTTAGCTATTCTGGCTCACGGCTAGCTTTGTTGGTTTTGGCACTGGGAACCGAAGTGAGTAAAGAAAGGTTTTGGCTTTGCTGTATAAAACACCTCCAAAATATAGCAAAGGACATGTTATTCCCCTTGTTCATTTAAGAAATATTATTGAGTGCCTTCTATGTGCCAAGGACAAGGTTAGGAACTTGAATACTAATGGACAAGGGTCATAAGAACCAAATACCTGACCTCCCTGAGCAGAGGAAAGTTTTATAAAGGAGGGAATAGCTAGGATCAGATATAAGTCTGAAAGGTTAGCCAGAAGAAAACACCTCATAATATCTCATTCCCCTAAGCTAATCAATTACTATTCAGTGAATTCATCACTATATAATATGTATGTGTTATATACTGATAATTTGCTAAACAGCATGATATAGTAATATAAATATATTATATATACTATATGTAGTATAATGCCTAAAGATATATTTAATGTGCATCCATGCATGCATGAGGTGTGTGTGTGTGTGTGTGTGTGTGTGTGTGTGTGTGTGTAGGCTAGAGCTTTTCATATATATACTACACATAATTTTTTTTCTGCATTCTCATAAAATGTGTGTTCATTTCAATGGCCTATGCTCTTTCTACTGTGACATACTATCTCTCACACTGCATTAATGATCTAATGATCTATGTTAAGACCTTATAAACATAGTAAAGGGAAGGGGGAAACAATTATAAGGTACATGTAATCACTTTATACAGTTTGGGCAGAAACCCCCCATTTTCCCTGCTGTCGTTGTCATGTGTGTATGTGTGTACTTGCGCGTGTATGTGTGTGTGTGTGTGTGTGTGTGTGTGTGTGTGTGTGGTCTTTCAGTGTCTCAGGCACTTTATTTGGCAATGGAGAAATCAAGAGGAGTAAGGCAGGGTCCCTGATCTTAAGGAAGCCAAGTCCAGAAGTTGCTGATTCTTTTACATTTGATCTTTCCAAATGCATTGAAAATATGTTTGAATTTCAATATAAGTTTCAGTTATCTTTTTTGTATGATTTTATGTAACTTCCCCACAGAGACCAGTTAATTCAAGGAGAGAATTGACAAAGCATCTGGAGTTGCTCAGACTAAGATACTTGTTCATCCAGTCTGATGACTCTGGCTTTGAATACAGTAGGGTGTTCCACTATAAAGAGGAAATCTCTGATTGGTAAGTCAATGGAAAAAACACTGAATCATAGTCAACATTATGGAATGCTGATTAATGAACTGAAGCCAACTAAAGGTAGTATGCAGTTTCCATTTGTTAAATAAGAAAACATTATTGATGAGTTAACTATGAATATTATGCTAAGATAAGGCCTAGTATTTCAAGTTTTTCATCTCCCAACAAGCCTAAAGGAAATCTCTTTGGCTGAACATGAGGGTATTCTCCTCTTTACACGTACGCAACCTCTCATATCCTCTCCTGGTCCTTCATCCCACAAATTTCTAGATCTTGTCACTGATTGCAACACCACTGATTGCAACACCACCGAGTAATAATTTCAAATGTAAACTATAAAAAAGAGAAATTTATGGAGTATAAACAAGGAAATCATAGGTATTAAAAGTCTGCTCTTTTCCAAGCATTGTGTTTAAAGTCCAAACTTTCACATGCATATAAGGTTTATGTAATCTTCACAACAACATTACAAAGTAGCCCTTTAGTCCCACAAGATACAGACAGAAACTACTTAAGACTCTTAATGAATTACCACTATTTATCTCAGTAATTAAATACTTACTTAGAAAGTACTATAATGCTAGTCCTAATTGAAGATGGTGACAGAGGAGGCTCCTGAACTTACCTCTTCCCGTGGACACATTAAATGCAATTCCTTCTGAAAGAAATCCAGAAACTAGCTGGGCAACTTTTACACATTGGGTGAAAAAGAAAAACACCCACATTGCAACTGGTAGGAAAGGAACAAAGAAATTACAAAACAACTAGAAAATATGAACAAAATGGCAATAGTAAGCGCATACTTAAAAATAGTTACTTTAAATGTAAATGAACTAAATTCTTCAATCAAAACAATAGACTGGATGAATGGATTAAAAAATAAGACCCATCTATATGCTGCCTATAAGAGATTCACTTGAAGGACACACACAGACTGAAAGTGGAGGGATAGAAAAAGATGTGTTGTGCAAATGAAAGCCAAAATAAAGTAGGGGTAGCTATACTTATATCAGACAAAATAGACTTTAAGCCAAAGACTCTGCTAATAAGGTCTCTACGTGGAGATGACATCATATTATACATAGAAGACACTAAAAACTCCATCAAAAACATCATTAGAATGAATTCAATAAAGTTGCAGATACAAATTAATATACAAAAATCAATTGTGTTTCTATGAGGGTGGACTGATAAATTTTGCCTCCACTGTAATATTTTTTGTTACATAAGACATATCTGATATAACTTCTTATGTGTAATCACATGGTATCTCCCCTCCATCATTCTTGACCTTAGACACACAGATGCTTACATTTTTCACCCAGGGCACATTGAAATGGAAGAGTGTTCAGACATTTGGTTCAAACAACATGTTGTTACTAAATGCTTAGCAGCAGAAAAAGTGCTTTCGATTTGTTTTAAATTTTTTTAAAAAGAAGGTGATGACTTCTTAGAGAAGATATTACAGGTAATGAAGCTTGGGTCCATCATTCTGATCCTATGAACAAAAGGCAGTCCATGGAATACCTTCATAAGGGATCACCTTCCCAGCCGAGGCCTGAGTTTTGAAATTTTTTGGCTGAGGTGATCCTTTATGGACAAGGTTATGACAACTTACCAAGTTGTTTGTACAGTGCTGCCAATGTAAGTGCACGGTGGCAGGTTCACAAGCTTAATTATCAGATTTTGGGGACAACAACAGCTCTGATGGCCATTCCAGAAAAAGAGTTCCAAAATTGCTTTAAAGGGTGGACTAGGTACTGGTGTCAGTACATAGCTTCCCAAGGGGAGTACTTGGAAGGTGATCATGGTAGTATTCATCAATGAGGTATCCAGCAGTTTTTCTAGAATGAGTTCGTAAAGTTAACTATCCAACCTTGTATATACTAACAATAAACACCAGAAAAACAAATTAAGAAAACAATGCCATTTATATAATAATTGCATCAAAAAAATTAAATATTTGGTAATAAATTTAACAAAGAAAATGAAAGATCTGTACATTGGAAACTATGAGATTGATTAAATAAATTGAATGAGACACAGAGAAATGGAAAAATATTCCATGCTCATGGATTAGAAGTATTAATATTGTTAAAATGTTTATACTACCCAAAGTAATTAGTGGATTTAGTAATCTCAGTTGAAATTCCAATGGCATTTTTTGTAGAAATAAAAAAAATATACTAAAATTTTTATAAAACTACAAAAGATCTCAAATAGCCAAAGTAATCTTTGATTTCAAACTATATTACAAAGCTATAGTAATCAAAACAGTATATTAGTATAAAAACAGACACATAGATCAATGGAACAGAATAGGAAGCCCAGAAATATACTTGCACATATATGATCAATTAATATACAGCAAAAGAACAAGAATACACAATGAGGGAAGGATAGTTTCTTCAGTAAATTGTGGTGTTGGGAAAATGGACAGACACATGCAAAAGAATGAAACTGTAAGACCCCTGTCTTACACCATACACACAAATCAATTCAAAATGGATTAAAGACTTGAAGGTAAGACCTGAAACCATAAAATTTCTAGAAGAAAACATAAACAGTAAGCTACTTGACATCAATCTTAGCAGTGATTTTTTTTGGACCTGACACCAAAAGCAAATGTAAGAGATGTAAAAATAAACAAGTGAGACTATACAAAGTGGAAAATAATATGACAGCCAGACTGGCCTCTTATCTGAAGGTGCTGAGGAAAAAGCTGCTTCTGGTGTCAATCAGATAGTTGGCCAAATTTAGTTTTCCTCCATCTTCAAGTCAGCAGTGGTAGGTCAAACCCTTCTCATGTTTCAAGCCTCTCTGACTTCCCCTTTTGTGGCATCTCCCCAACTCCAAACATTGAAAGTTCTGTGCTTTTGAGAACCATTGTGATTATATTGGGCTCCCCTCAATAATCCAGGATAATCTCCCTATTTTAGGCTGTGTAATTGTAATTACTCTACAAAGTCCCTTTGGCCATATAAGATAACATATTCATAAATTGTGGAGATTAGTGTATAGACATCTTTGGGTGGTCTTCTGCTTACCACAGCGTGCCAGATGGCCCTTTGTTGCTTTCTAACATCAGTGAGTCCTTTGGAGAGCTGCATCCTTGCTCCACTCCCAGGGGGTTATCTCCAGGGATTCCCCCCTGCAAGTTCATCTTTCACGACAGTCTTTTGGAGTAGGTAACCACTCCCTGCCTACTCCCTCTATGATATGGCTTAAGCTCCTGTGAAATCAATGTTGTATGTGCCACTCTCTGCAGGGATGGGAGGCAGGAGTAGGAAGTAAAAAGAAGCCATGACCTCTGACACACTGGATAACTCCACGAGAAGGCTTGTCTTCATACATGTTCTTTTAATATTTTCCCTTGCTGCAAATGATTCCTTTGCCCACCTCTAGCCATGTTCTCTATATAGGAAAAGGGAGGTTGCAACAAAATTTGGTGGGATGCTCTCTTTGTGAATCTACAAAGGGAGTTTTTTAACTTAGAAGTTTAACCTTAGAACGTAGCATCTATTTGAATATTCTTGACTGTGAGCTGTCTCTACAGTAATCCCTGCATTAGTCACCAAGTGTTAAGGCACTCAAAGAGTAGAAGTTGTATATAAATTTGTATTTATATACAAATTTAGAATCATACTTTTCATCCTGTTATACAACTTGCTTTTTACACTTATAATAGCATACCTGGCATTCTGTCTAAATAATCCACAAAATAATATTTAATGAATGCATGGTATTCATACTCAATAGACATAGCTTATTGTTGGAAATTTAAAAAAATATTTCTTAAAACATATAGGAATATAAAGAGTAGTATGTGGTAGGTGCTTTTACATGGTTGTCTCTTCCTATCTTTGGTGCTAAACAGTGTAAAAAATGTCAACAGAAAGTATTCAAGTAGGCCTTAGGCACTAGACAAGTTATTAGGGATTATAGCCTATGTCCTCAAGCTCATTACTCAGCTGAAACGTGGACATAATGGTTATTCAAGGTAAGATGATGGTTTGTTTAGAGTAGATGTCTGACTAATGTCCTTCTGATACACTACAAGTCTCTTCAGCTAAGGGACAGACTGCTGCTGGAAGGGTCTGGTCTTTACATTCTTCATCTTCGTACTTGAGAAAATGCTCAGTGTGCTTCTTCTCCTGGTGTCCTGCTCAGAGGAATGTCTCCCCCCAAAATAGGCTAATAAGGGTCCTAGCTTGTGGCAGGAATCTGTTTTCTAGAAGCATCAATATCAGAGAGGCCAGAGTTAAACAAAAGGCACTCTTTAGTTTTCCCCTTCTTATTTTGTGCTGACCACCTCGTACTGTCCTCCGAAATTCAACCAGGCACTCCTTCCTAGAGAAACCCGCTCCTGACCTTTCCATTTTACTTAAGTGCCTCTTCCATTTATTTCTAAACCTCAGTGTATTTATCCATGTTATAGCACTTACCACCCCACAGTATAATCCCCCACTTATGTATACATCTTCTCCATTAGGATGTAGGCCTTGCGAGGTGATATTTTTATCTCCTTACACCCCAAGTCTGCCTAAAGTCTGGTTCACAGACGATGCTCCATGAATATTGGATGGGTAAATGAATGGATAGATGGGTGGACAATGGATAACTCTACTGGCATCAAACCAGCACAGAGTAGCACTCAGACCAGATTTAGCTTCTAAAGCTTGAGTTTATAAGTTTTATGTTTATTCCATTCTACTCCCACCGATCAGAATATGCTAACACCAAGGCCAATCTCTATTGAATTTTTTGCTTCACATTTTAATCTGTGGTTGTTCCCTACCACCATCCGCTTCACCCTGAGCATCATAACACTGATAACAGCATTTTTTATTGTGAAGCTAAGATCTGCTGGTCTTATGGCTGGCTGTAATGCTCCAGAGATTCTGTCTGCTCAGGGCTTTGAGGTGACACGATGGAAAGGAAGCAGACCAGTATTTGTGCTCATTGTGTTGCCTAAAGCCTGTTGCAGAATCAGCATGACTCAGATTAGCCTTGTTCAAACTGGAGGCTTAATAGCACTCTGCCTGGGATTGGTAATCACTAGTATCATACTAGACTCCCTGTAGGCACTGAGTGATTACTCTGTAAGACTTGTTCCTGATGTATAATAAATCAAGCTATGCTGTAATGTAAACCCTGACACAAAACCACATCCTTAATAAAGCAGTAAATACAATGAGTAGACTCTTACCGAGAAGACAGTGATCAGCTTATCTAAAATGGACCAAGATGCTGCCACGCTTCCCAAGCAACTCTTGAGTTTGTTGTCAGCTCATGATTGCAGCTTCCTTTCACTTACCTTGGCCTATTGTACCTGTCTCCATAACAGTATTTATCTGTCTGTATTAAACCACAGGCTTTGAGGAGCTGGAACTGTGTTTATCTCTATACCCACAGTGCCTCACATGTGGGTATCCAATAAATGTGTATGGGAAGAGTGAGTGAATGAGTAAGTGAATAAATACTATACTGATCCTCTTCAAGCCAAATATTACATATAATTTGAATTATCTCTTCAAGTAGAAATAGGCTTGCCCATGACCTTTCACACATTCTATCCTACATGTATTTCATAATGGCCAAAAACAAACATTGAGGAGGCTGCAGGCTAGGTTTATCAGGTAAATTCATTCTCTGGCCTTGGATTAGAACAAAATTAACTGGCTCCTACTCTAGTCAGACTCAATATCTTTGATCTCCTTAGAACCACTTCTTCACTTGTTTCTTCTAATTCTGAATGATAAGGTATGTAGAGATGAATTAACACACTTGGATTTACATAAGAAACATGAAAATATAATACTGTCAAAGTAGAAATTTCTAATACTCTTAAGATGTAAAATGGGATGCAGAAGGAAGTTCAGAAAATAAAGGTAGTTAAATAGAATTTATATACTGAAGAAAGGAGAATCTAGTCTTCCTTCAGTTTCTTAACCACAAAAGCATCACTTAAACAGCAGCAGTAAGTAAGCAAAAGGTGACACATGATCAGAAGACAAAAATTTTAAGAAATGGAGGAAATCAAATAGAAGACAACATTTTGCTGGAAGTGTTTTGGTGAGCAGTTTTCTCTTCAGTCGTGCAAATACGATTTTATTAAGCCTTAATGTCTCAGCCCTTTGCTAAATATTCTTTGGTGAGATTCCATTCAAGTTTCACTGTTTTGAAACCCATAGTGATTATTCTAAGAAGCTTCTCTGTTCAAGTAGCTCTCTCCACTGCCACATGCAATATGGCTTCCACTTCCATCACTCTGCAGTTTCAGATCCAATTGTCTTGTCTCAGCATTCTCTCATTTGGGATTTTGAAAGATTATTTTAAATATGTAGATATTTTTCAGTAGTATTGACATATAAACAATATGAAGTGCTCCGATTCATGAATATTGGATGTCTCCCCATTTATTGGTGTGTGGGATCTCCCTGCAGAGCTGTGAGATACAGGTGTCCCCACAGAACCTAAAACTCATACAAAACCTCAAAGGATTCTAACTAGCCAAAACAATCCTCACCAGAAAAAAAAGATGGAGTCCTTTTAAAACATATTACAAAACTACAGTAATCAAAACACTATGGTACTGACATAAAGATAAACAGAGACCAGTGGAATAGAATAGAGTCCAGAAATAAACCCTCACATATATGGTCAAATAATCTTTGACAATGATACCAAGGCTACACAATGGATAAAGGATGATCTCTTTAAACAATGGAGTTAAGAAAATTAGATATCCACATGCAAAGGAATGAAGTTGGACCCTTATACCATATACAAAAAATAACTCAATATGGATCAAAGACCTAATATAAGAGCTAAAACTCTCAGTAGAAAACATAGGGCAAAAACTTCATGCCATTGGATTTAACAACGGTTTCTTGGATATGACACCAAAGATATAGGCTACAAAAGGAAAAATAGACAAACTGGAATTTATAAAGCTTTTAAAAATGTGCATCAGAAGACACTATCAACAGAGTGAAAAACAACCTACTGAATGGGGAAAAGCGTTTGCAAATTTTATTTCTAAGACATTAATATCTAGAATATGAGAACTCCTACAACTCAACAACAAAATATTGACCCAATTCATAAATGGGCAAAGGACTTAAATAGACATTTTTCTAAAGAAGACATGCAGCTGACAAACACATGAAAAAATGCTCATCAGTTATTATAGAATGCAAATCAAAACCACAGTGAGATACCATATCACACCCATTAGGAATGGTTATTATCATAAAAACAGAAAGTAAGTGTTGGTGAGGGTGTGAAGAAATTGGAATTCTTGTACACTGGTAGTGGGAATGTAAACTGGTATCACCACCATGGAATACAAGATGACAGTTTCTCAAAAAATTAAAAATAGAATTACCATATGATCTAGCAATTTCACTTCTGGATGTATACCCAAAACAATTGAAAGCAGAGTCTGAAAGCCATGCTCACAGCAGCACTCCCAATAGTTAAAACTTGAAATAGCTAAAAATAGCTCCTGAAACTTTACCTGTTCAAACTATGTATTATTTTCTTCACTAACCTACCTTTGTATTCTCAGACTTGGTCTTTGGATATACCACCCATCAAATTACCCATCTTGGAATTCACTTTAATTCTTCTTTTCCCCTCAGTGCTCAGATATTATCAGTTTCCAAATCCTTATATTTACCCTGTACAGTAGTTCCCCCTTATCCATGATTTTGCTTTCTATGGTTTCGGTTACTCATGGTCTACCATGCTCTGAAAATATTAAATTTCCCCAACCATCAAAATTATCTGCTCTTGACATCGAACTGCCGACATCGTCATGGCTTGATAATCCTAGGATCACCCAAAAAGGCGATCCTCCTTCTGATGCATCATCAGAAAGTACCTCTCCTATTATCATGGAATTAAGGTTAGCCTTGAAGGAAGAGTCCACACATTATCCTTGTTGGCTGTTCCAGACTTCTATAAAATGTATTGCCAGGATAGTAGCCTGGTGCTACATCACAATGCTTATGCTATTCACCCCACTTTATGTCGTCACATAGGCATGTTATCATCTCACATCATCACAAAAAGAAAGATGAGTACAGTGCAATAAGATATTTTGAGAGAAAAATCACATTCACGTAACTTTTATTATAATATATGTAGTTATAATTGCTCTATTTTATTAGTTATTGATGTTCATCTCTACCTGTGCCTAGTTTATAAATTAAACTTTATCAGAGGTACATATAAGAAGAAACAGTGTGCATAGGGTTTGGTACTATCTGCACTTTCAGGCATCCACTGGGGGTCTTGAAACATATCCCATGTGGATAAGGGGGGCTACTGTAAGTCCTACCCCTCCTCTTCATCCCCAGTGATATTGCCTTAGGTCAAGCCTTTGTTTCCTAGCTTATTGTATCAGCCTCTTCATTTTCTCCTAAAAAACTCACCAGCAATATTCAAAGCACTCACTACCTTCTGAAAAATTTCTGTTGGCTTCTCAGTGTCTAGAAGAGTAGTTTGAGCTCCTTCTTGAAGAGCTTTCACAAACCAGCTATTTTTATGTCCTCCTGCCTGCCTGTCTACAAGTCTCCTCAAACCCACAGGTCATGGAGTATTTTGGTTTCCCTCAAAGACTAGGCACACTCAGGCCTTAAAGTACCTCTCTCTACCTAGAAACCTTCTCCCTTCTCCATCTAGAAAACACTATTTCCTCCTTTAATCAGAGATAACAATTTTTCCTCACCCTGATGTTCCTAGGAAAATGTAGGCACCTTCTACTCTATACTCCCACAATTCCCTGCTCTTATTTCTATTCCAGCACATCAAAGTCACTTGGCAATTGTCTGTATACTCATAACACGAGTATGTCCATCTCTCCCATGACACTGTGAGCACTTAGAGAGCAAGACTCTGTGTTTATGAACTTCATATTTCCAGAGCTCATTTAGCACCTAAAACACACTAGGTGCTTAGAAGTTCTCAGTTGATTCACTGGAAGAGCTTGGAGAAGGGGAAGACTGCTGTGTAGAAAAAGCTGTGTCAGGGTCACAGGCTTACTTGACTTATATCTGCAGTTCATGTTTAACACCAGCAAAGTTTCTCCACTTACAAAACACTGGCACTAAATAGTGACCCTCTGAAGGAAAGGAACTGGATTCTAGTCATATGCGTACCACCATTGCCTCGGACCCAGACAAGTTTAGCACATGATAGGCACTCAATTAGTGTGGAAGAAAGGGAGGAAGAGAAGTGAGTGAGGGAGAGAAGGAGGAAGAGAGAGAAGAATGGAGAAAAGAAGGCATAAAATTTGTGGACTATGTCTCTAGAATCTATACCCTACCCAGCTAAGCTGATTCAGATGCCTAATTATCATGGAATTAAGGTTAGCCTTGAAAGAAGAGTTCACATTTTCTCCTTGTTGGCTGTTCCAGCCTTTCATAAAGTGTATTGCCATGAAAATCTTCCTGTTGGCTACTCCACATCCTTCCTGCTATGCATGTAACGACTTTTCTACATTTTTCTTTAAGGGCAATGCTGAATTGTTGTTTTTCTAATATGCTTTCCTCCCTCATTCCAGATACTAGGCAAGGTTATTTACCCAGGCTAACTCAAACCCTCACAACAATTCTTCAAAATGACTTTTAAATTTATTTTTCAGATGGGAAACTGGTCCAGGCCTCTGGTTAGCAAGTGGAAGAGTCAAAATCCACCCTGTCTATCGCCAGAAACTATACCCCTCTTTCATAATAACCTACCTACACACCTGGCCATGCCTCCTTCACTGTTAACTGACTTATAGTCAGTTAGCAAATGCTTATTAGGAAATTACTACATGTTAGGCACTATTGTAAGTGCTTTGCAAGTGTTAAATCATTGAATCCTCATAACAGTCTTGTGATTGTTACGTATCATTACTGTTCACCTCTTACAGATGAAGAAACTGAGGCATAGAGAATGTAAGTTCTCATTTTATAGATGAAAAACTAAAACACAGAGAAATTAAATAGTTTTCCTGAATTCAAAGTATTAGTTAATGGTAAAACAGGATCCAAAGGTCAACAGTCTGGGTTCAGAATCTGTGCTTTGAGCTTTGACACTAAACCACCTCTGCTTTTGGTTTCGAAAAATAATCCATTGGTGAACTAGATTATATTAACACTTGCTACCTGCTAGTCAAGAGCTTGGTAATAAAATAGAGATTGAGATGTAATGTTCAGTTTCCTGCTTGTTTTGAGTGTCTTACATCTTCTTTTAAATATCTGTTTCATGGCCAGAGACGATCTTGATTTTCCCAATAGCCATTTTGAAATGGATTTCTATAATTATAATGCAAACAAGAAGAGAGGTGGTGGAAGAAATTACTCTCTTATTCTTGAAGAGAAATTTATAAATACATGCCCAGGTTTTTAAGCGATAGCACAGGGATGCCAGGAGAATTTAGTTATCTTATTCTAACTGTAGTAGTGGCTTCTTGGAGCAGACCAATATGTTGAGCAGGTTTCTAAAACCATATTCTGCTACAAATAAGTACAAAGAGCGTTCAATTTTCAAATTATGCAGGGAACTGCGAACAACTCTCTGGCTCCGCACCGGGCTCTTCCTCCTTGGCATGAAAGGCCTTGCAGCTCCAGCTGCAAAGATGTACTTTGCTCTTTCTAGTCAGCACCCCACCATGCACAGATTTAAGCTCAGCAAAGAATTTAAGACTAAAACTCAAGGTGGTCCCTCATAAAGAAAGTCAACTAACTTATCTTGACTTCCTGTGGAAGGCTACAACACAGACTTTCATGTAATTCCCAGAAATAACTTGATGAAAGAAGAATACATTTTGCACAAAGGGGAACTAAGGCTTGTCGAGGTCAAGTGGCTTCATGCAAGCACCCGTGGCAGAAACGAGATTTGAGCTGTATGACTGTGGAGAAAGGCCTACAAGTTTCCGGACCAGGAGTCATTCAAACACCAAACAGAAAGGCTGAGCATTACCAATAGAGGACAGACTCACTTGTGGTAATTGAGCCATGTATTGGGCTCTGAATTCTCTGTCAGCTATTGCAAAAGGGAAGCAAACGCAAAAAATGATGAAGTTTTTATTTTTTGTTTGTCTTTTAACAGCTACCAGAGTCTTATGTAAGACTTAAAAAGTCTGTCCAAATGTATCGAATGACCCTGTATAGGGACAGAAGAACAATATATAAAATGTCAGATAAAGCCATGCTATAGATAATAGTGGGATCCAGAAAAGTTAATTCTTGGGGGAAATAAATAAATAAAAGAAACTACACTCTAATATTAATACACACTGGAATAATAGAAGGCCTCTCCAGTGCTGACAAATTGTAGTAGGTCATTTTGTAGGTAGAAACCACTCAACGATGGGTGAGAAACATAAAAGGGGAAAAATCAGGTTTTATTCATCTGTCATCTGATGAACAATGAGTTAAGTGAACAAACATGTTGCAATGCAATCTCATGATCATTCCTAACTTTTAGCTAAGATTGGGCTTCAGCATATTTTGAAAGGGCATGAACTACCTCCTTTGAAGCTGGATTTTGAGCTACTCCAGGCTGTGCATCAGTGACCACTCTCTAGGGAACCCAACAAGCTGGAATCTATTCCTCTTGGGAGGAAGAGTAAGAATGGTTGCCAAAGCCATGGCCTTCTGGTTGGCTCTAAGTGTTTTTTTGGATCAAAATTAGCTCAATTGGGAAAAAAAAGAAGAAGAAGAAGAAGCAGGCGATTTCCAAGCACTCACAAGCCTGAACAAATAAATTTCCCATTAAGTAAAGGAAGTGAAAGCTTTTTTATTCCTGTTTTTAAGTACCAGAATAATTTTTCCCAACTTATTTTTCCTTCCTGGGTGGTTGATGGGATGCACAATTTCTACAACTGTGACAGGACTTTTTAAAGTCAGCTGATTCTGAATGCCAGTGAGTCCAAGCAGACACTGGTCCGTGGACTGCAAAACAGCACCTACGATCCTTAGTACCAGCTGAGGCAAACGATGTGCCACCAGCCGCTCTTTGCAGTATGCAGTCTAAGATATGCACCAGTGCCCCATGTCCTATATTTATTAACAAATAATAATTTATTCAAGTATTTAATTGCCATAGGGAGTAAGAGATTCACCTAGGGACCCAAGTAGGCAGTGGAAGAAAAAGGAGAAAAGTCACCTTTTTTATAGTCATATATAGTATTTCCCATGTAATGAAATGGCACACCAGCAAGTTAGTTGCTGCTATATTTATCTGTACAAAGGACTCAGCTTTAGATTTTCTGAAGTTTTTATTAAGAGAGTGACCAGTTTTTCTACACAAATTCAAACAATGTGCTATCAGAGAAGCTTGGACTTGCAATATTTGGGGAGGAAGGAAGGGATGTGTGCTGTCAATCAAGAAGTGTTCATTCAGCGCGAATTTTACACTCGGCATTGACGCAAGATGCTTATAACGAAATTGGGGAAGGATAAGTCACAGGAACACCATTTCCAGGACATGTCTCTGAGCTTTCCCATGACTGACTACTCTGTGCCTCTGTACTGTACCTTGGGTTCACTATCCTACTTTTCAGCTCTTTAGTTTTTACAGTGGGCTCCTATTTCCTTCTGCAGTTCTAAAATATTGGTATTTTAGAGATTCAACATTTGGTCCATGGTCCTTTACTCATGTGGCCGCTCAAAGTAGGTAAAGTTAGCCACTCCAGGGGCATCAATTACCCCCCTATTTAATGGCAAATTCTAACTCTGTATCTCAGGATAGATAGTACCGGAGCTCCAGGTGCACACATCCAACTTCTCACTGGTCATGTCCATTTTGAAATCTCATTACTTAACATGTACAAAATCGAATGCACTCTATGCATATTCAGCTACTTCCTTTCTTTTGGATTCTCTACTCCAGTGAATCTATCACTCTACCCCAAACCATCCAGCAGGCAATTCTTTATGCCTCTTTCTTCCTCACTGCCTCCCTGCTTTATACTCAGCTTAAATAACTCTTGAATCTACCTCACTTCCCACTGGCCCCACAACAATTACTCAAATTACTACAGCTGAAACTTCCACTCTTACTTTCCTACAGTTCATTCTCCACACCACAGCCAGCATGGAGAGAGAGTGAGTGACAGAGAGAGAGAGACCGAGAGAGAGAGAGAGAGAGAGAGAGAGAGAGAGACAGAAAAGGAAAGGAGGAAGAGGAGGAAAAGGAGAAAAGAAAGGATTTGGGGTTTAGAGACTGCCATGCAACAGAACAAGTATTTAGAAAGAGCAAGAGACCAGAGCATCTGGCAGCAAGCTGGAACTCAGGGTTTCCAGCCCACACCACCAGCTGAGGAACTCGCAAGATGATAACATCTGATATTTGGTTTACTTGGAGCCTGTTCTGCATACTCCTCCTCCCATTAACTCCCAAACCTTTAGTAAAACTCTGCTGCAACTATATTTCATAAATAGTCCTGGGCAGGTGGGATGGTCAGGGGAGTTGCGAGGAACAGAAGGAACCGTACATTTCATGCCCAAATTGATATGGGCAGAGAGAAAAGACAGCCATGTCTAGAATTAGATTTACAGTAGGGATGTTAGCTTTAGTACTGACTGACCAAGAGAATATTGTAGATTTTCCCATTTCCCTTTACCCTCAAAGACTTTTTAATAGTGGAAAATGAACCAGACTTCCCACCATTTCTGGGATGGATGTTCAACCAGTTCATTTAATAATGAAGTAAAAGGTGACAGGAGAAAGCTAGAGAAATTGGACCATTTGGGTTGCATTAGTACTCAACTCACTTTCTACTATTGTCTGTTATGAGTAAGAACAGGGAGTGATTAAGTCTGTGGGCATGTGGGCTCCAAAGTCACGCTGCTGGCATTCAGTCCCTGCCTCTGCCACTTACTGGCTATGTGGCCCTGGGCAAGTTGTTTAATCTCTATGTACCTTAACTTCTTCATTATCTAAACTGAGGATAAAAATAAAACCTATCTGTCCCATAGGGTTATTGTGACAACTATATTGTATGTGTCATAAGCTTTGAGCAGTGCCTGGTCAATTCAGGATTGATGTCTGCCTTGTATCCTGTCATATCCTTAATGCCTAGCACAGTAGTGGACACGTAGTATGTGTTTTGTCAATGTGGATTGAGTTGATTAATAAGTGAATAAATTGTCTATCATACCCTCTGCCTAATGTATCCTCCCACCTCTTCTCCCCACGTGAGAAAATCCTCCCCCATCTTTTGTTTTGTTTTAGGTTTTGGGTATATCATCACTGGTCCATAAAGAACTCTCTTTCTCTTTTTAATCTCCAATCCCCATTTTCATCCCTTTTCCACATAGGATTCATTGTAATATGTCCCATCATGTGTGTGTGTGTGTGTGTGTGTGTGTGTGTGTGTGTGTATCTGTCAAAGGTGTGTGTGTGTGTGTGTGTGTGTGTGTGTGTGTATATATATAGTATTTATATATGTTTATATAACATAAATATATTAAAATATAATAAATACATTTTATAAATATACCTATATATTTGAAAAATATCACATTGCTTTGGTATGTATGTGTTTTAAATTTACTTGCATAAAATTCCATCTGAATTATTCTCTTTCCTACACTTAGGGAAAAGCACACAGTACCTCCCATGACGGACAGATTTGTAAGACTATGGTAGAATGTCAGATTTCCAATTAGGAGGGCAAGAAGAGGTTTCTGCAAAGGTGTTCAAAGGACATGAATGTTATATACACTGTCTTAGATTAGGACTAAAGTTCTAAAAAATATGGGTGAATATCTACTTAGACAAAAAATGTTCTACTGGAAGTGTTAAATGCTGTTCTTGAGTTCGCTGATGTTCAGTGCTTGCAAAGGAGCACTAAATAGTAAAAGGGGTAGGGATAGCTGAGAAAACTGGTATCATGCCTCTAGGCCTTACACTGAGACCCAGCAAGCCTCAGACCAGGGTCTGACCAGATCTGCTATGAGTGGCAGATTCCCCTGTTATTACTGCTTAGGGTTTGTGAGCTCAGAATCCAGAATGGTTCCACATGCTCAGAATCTACCAGGCATAGAGTCAGCCCTGACAAATGGCTTCTTACTTTGAAATAAACACTTGGAGACTTCCACTCCACTACTTCCTGGTTTTGTTTCTCAAGAAGAATTTTGCATATCTGAAGGTCCATTCATTCCTGAAGTAGAGCTTGGCCAAACACACATGCCTCTTTAGAATGTTCACATCAACTCAATGATGTTGCTGTAAGTGTTTCTTTACAACCCGAGAGTCAGACCACACATACAGACAAATGTACAGCATCTCCCTACCTATTCTATAACTTCCTTTTGTGCCAAAGCTTTCCAGCCAAAATGAATTTGAAGTTTGAAGCCAATGGTGTAGCTTCCACTCAAGTAGATGGTGGCAGACTCTAAGTTCACAAGGCTAGTCTAAAAGCCCGTATGTCAAGGATTGTGTTGTCATCACCTCCAAATTAAACTCTGCTAATTTTCTAATCCCTCTTGACAGAATTGCATCCCATTAATTTGGGATTCATAAAGTATTGTCTTCAGATTCATTATTTAGCATTTAAGAATATAAATTAATTAATGATATTATGAGGCTCTAGCCCTTTGAAAAAAATAACCAAATGCCCAAGAAATCTATTGATAAGAATCTCAGAAAAGGGACAAAGTTTTATGCATTAAAATAAAATGTGGGTTTTAAATATTCCAAATATGCTAATGTAACTGAGAATCCCTGAAAATAAATATGACTAACAAAAGAACAGGCAAAAATGTGACTCCAAGGTAGTGCTATGCCTAAATAAGAGGGCATTTTAGAATTAGGTTTCCTGCACTGAGGGGAAGAAGCGAAATGCAACATGTTATTTGAGAGTGTAGGGGCTGAGAAAAGAGGCTGCTAGTGGATCCTAGAGGAGAGTCAGGAAAGGAGAGAAAACAAGAGTCCTTGTGGTAGGGCAAAACTAGCTATGTTGTGTGATTCTGCTTGTGATTTAACATTTTTGGGTGTAACTTGGTCTTGAAATTATTTTGTGCAAAAT
This sequence comes from Lyroderma lyra, assembly GCA_004026885.1. NCBI lineage: Eukaryota > Metazoa > Chordata > Mammalia > Chiroptera > Megadermatidae > Lyroderma > Lyroderma lyra. The sequence goes on from PVJL010004417.1 coordinate 17,928, forward strand.
TTTGCAGAGACTGTTTCTTGGAATATGATGGAGAAAGGCTATTGCTAAAAAAGAACAAAGAATAGAGAAGTCATGAATGCCCTTGGTCCCCACCCACCCAGCTAGTGCTCCATCGCCAAATGTACTCTCAACACTGGGTCAACAAGCCTGGCCCAAACACTCTCTATGGCTATTAAATGGCTGAGTCTTGTGGGCACCCTGCAGGTGGTAATAAGCCTAGGGTACCCTGGGCTTTCTGTTAATCTGCCCCAGGCCCAATAATGGTGGCAGCTGGCTTCAGTTCACAACAAGGCCACCCTTACATGCCACCAGGTACAGCACAGGCAGCACCCAGCCACATATAGCTTTGTGGCTCCTATCAGTAGTCACAGGTTGATCACAGGCAAGGATGAAATTGGCCTGCATGGGAGCCCATCCCAAGGAACACCAGAAACAACAAAACCAGAGGTCAGCTCCAAACCACACACCATAGCACTACCTGGTTAGCCCCACAAATGGCACACCCAAAGGGCAGTCTCAACAGGCACAAGAGCCCAGGGCAAATCCTTTTCTCAGGAGTCAGCCCCCATAGCAGCTCATACACTACAGGTGTAGCCAATCCTCACAGTCAATCAGTCTGGGAATCAACCCCACCCATTGACATGCCAAAAGCAATCAGAGCTCAACTAGAACAGAAGAATGTACACAAAACATTCAAAGGACACTCCTTGAACACATGTGCAAGACATCAGGAAGACTGTGCCATTGGACCATATAGGAAGGACATATACTACATAAGGCCACCCAGCAAAGGCTTAGAGATGTAGGAGCTCAACCTAATACATAGAAACAAACACAGAGAGGCAGCTAGAATGAAGGAACAAAGAAATATATCCCAAATAAAAGAACAGGGGAAACCTCCAGAAATAGAACTAAATAAAATAGAGGCAACCAACCTATTAGATACAGAAGTTAAAACACTGGTTATAAGAATGCTTAAGAGAAGTCACATTAGGTGGTGAACTTATTATACATCAAGTTGACAATGCACTGTAGAATTATATGCCTGAAACCTATGTAATCCTTGCTAACAGATGTCACCCCAATAAGTCTAACAATAAAAATGAATTTAAAAAAAAAAAAAAGAATGCTTAAGGATCTTAGTGAGAACTTCAAAAAGATATAATAAGCATAAAGAAGAACATAGAAACCCTAAAAAAGAACCAGTCAGACATAAAGAATACAATAACTGAAGTGAAAAATACACTAGAAGGAATCAACAGCAGACTAGATGATGCAGAGGATCAAATCAGTGATTTATAAGACAATGTAGCAGAAAACACCCAATTGAAACAACAAAAGGGAAAATAATGAAGATAGTTTAAGGGACCTGTGGCATAATATCAAGAGTACCAACATTCACATCTTAAAAGTACCAGGAGGAGAGGGAGAAAGGGATCAAGAACCTATTTGAAGAAATAATGACTGAAAACTTTCCTAACCTTCTGAAGAAAACAGACACAAGCCCACGAAGCTCAGAGAGACCCAAACAAGAAGAACCAAAACTGGCCCACACCAAGACACATCATAATTAAAATGGCAAATATTAAAGACAAAGAGAGAATCTTTAAAGCATCAAGAGAAAGACAACTAGTTACTTATAATGGATCTCCCATCACACCATCAGCGAACTTCTCAACAGAAAATTTGCAGGCCAAAAGGAAGTGGCAGGAAATATTCGAAGTAATGAAAACCATAGGCCTACAACCAAGACTACTCTGCCCAGCAAGGCTATCATTTAAAATTGAAAGAGAGAGAGTGGAGCAAGAAGGTGGCATGAGAGGAGATCCCTGAAACCTCTCCTGGAAATTATAAACTGAACAGCCAAAATCTGATAAGGGAATCCCCAAGTGACACAGCCTCAGCTGAGAGATCCATCCACTGCAAGGAAACACTTAAAGGTCAGAGAAAGGGAGGAGAACAGGACAGAAGGGAGAGAGTGGTATGGAGACAGGACTGTGAAAGCCTAGGGCTGGCAGAAGAACTGAGGAGGAGGCTAGGGGAAAAACGGGCTGAAGTGCAACACAATCCCAGGCAGGCAGAAGAGCAGACAGTGGAAGCCCCAAAAGAGGATGAAATAAAGCAGTGACCATTCCCCAGCTCCAATATGTTCCTGATGGAAGGTCGAGCTTGCTCTGTGGTGCCCTTACCCCTGGCCTAGTTGCAATCCTGACAGAGGGCCGAGCTTGCTTGGTGTTGCTCAGTCACCCAGTCCCATGCATTCTTGATGGAGGGCTAGGCTTGTATTGCAGCACACAGCAGGCATGGCTGGGCACTCCCCTGATAAAGGAGCAGGCTTATGCTGCAGAGTGTACTCACCCCAGCCCTTAGTGCTCCTGACAAAGGAACAGGCCTGTTTCACAGCTGAGCCAGCACCCAGGGTAACAAGCAACCTTAGGACAAACAGCAGTGATGAACCTCACTGTCCCCACCACTGAGCAGAAACTGTAAACACAGAGCCTGGCTGCTTCCCCTTGCCCTCTCCCAAACTGCCAGTACCCTGTGGTGCAAGCAAGCCCTGAGCCCTCCTCATCAAACTACGTCTCCAAAGGAGCCAGCAGGGGAGCTCAGGGAAACTGTACAACAAAGGCACAGCAGCCTCTGTCTGCATTGATCTCAGAGGCAGAGAATATCATCATCCACCACATTTCCCCAAAGAAGAAGCACATTGAAACCAAGGCAACTGAGTCAAAGGGGAGAAGCCTATCCCTCAGGAAAGCTCTGAGAATGAGAAAATCTAACAACCAAGAGAAAATACTGTAACAATCTGCAGCGATATAACACCAACTAGGAAGTGAAAGACCTCTCCATATCTGCCAGGAGAAAAAAGCCCTTATGCCCAGGAAGAGAAACATATCAACTACAGTGAAATCCCTTGGGAACAAAGCATCTTAGAGAGAAAATGGAAAATGTCCAGAAAAGGAACTTATAGATTTGGAACTACATGTTCTAAGTGACATAAAATTGAAGGAGAGATAAAAAGCTTCCCAGACAAGAGAAAGCTACATTTCTTGCACCACGAAGCCAGTGTTACAAGAAATGTTAAAAGGACTTTCTTAAGCAAAAGAAAGGAGAAAACAAACAAATAAAGGTAAAAATATGAAGAATAAAATGGCAATAACTATGTACCTATCAATAATCATTTTAAATGTAAATACATTAAATGCTTCACTCAAAAGATATAGGGTAGATGAATGGATAAGAAAACAAGACCCATACTATCTACAAAAGACCCACCTCAGATTAAAAGACACACATAGATTGAAAATAAAGGAATGAAAAAAGATATTTCACACAAATGGAAACAAGAAAAAAGCTGGGGTAGAAATACTTGTATTGGACAAAATAGACTTTAAAATGAAGACTATAATAAGAGACAAAGAACATTACATAATACTAAAGGAATCAATCCAAGAGGACATCACCCTAGTAAACATTTATGCACCCAACATAGGAACACCTAAATATATAAAGCAAATATTGACCAACATAAAGGCAGAGATCAACACTAATAGTAGGGGATTTTAACAATCAGAGTAGGTGACTTTAATACCCCACTAACACCAACAGACAGATCTTCCAGACAAAAAATCAACACAGAAACAATGACCTTAAATGACACACTAGGCCAGATGGATTTAATTGATATTTTTAAAGCATTTTACCCCAAAGCATAAGAATAAGCATTCTTTTCAAGTACACATGGAACATTTTTCAAGACAGACCACATGTTAGGCCATTAAAAAATATCCATAAATTTAAGAAGTCTGAAATCATATCACCAGTCTTCTCTGACCCCAGTAGAATGAAACTAGAAGTCAATTATGAAAAAACTGAAAAACACACAAACACATGAAAGCTAAATAACATGCTAGTAAATAATGAATGACTCAACAATGAGATCAAGGAAGATCAAAAGATACCTTGTGACAAATGGAAGTGAAAACATAACAACCTGAAATTTATGGGACACAGCAAAAACAATCCTAAAAGGGAAATTCAGAGCAGTGCAGGCCTACCTCAAGAAATAAGAAAAATGTCAAATAAGCAGTCTGACTTTACACCCAAGGGAATTGGAAAAAGAAAAACACACAACAACAAACAAAGCCCAAAGTGAGTACAGGGAAGGCAATAATAAAAATCAGAGTGGAAATAAAGTAGAAACAAAAGACAATACAAAGGATCAGTGAAACCAAAAGCTAGTTTTTTGAAAAGATAAACAAAATTGACAAACCTTTAACCAGATTCATCAAGAAAAAAAGAGGACCAAATAAAATCAGAAATGAAAGAGAAGTGACAACAGACACCACAGAAATACAAAAAAATTTAAGAAAATACTATGAGCAATTATACACCAGCAAATTGGACAATCTGAAAAAAAAGATAGATACATTTCTAGAAACATACAATTTTCCAAAGCTGAATCAAGAAGAAACAAAATCTGCAGAGACTATTAGTACCAATGAAATTGAATCAGTAATCAACAAGCTCCCAACAAACAAAAGTCCTGGACCAGATGGCTTCACAGGTGAATTTTACCAAATATTCAAGAAAGAATTAATACCTATTCTCCTCAAACTATTCTAAAAATTTAAGAGGAGGGAAGGATCCCAAACTCATTTTACGTGACCATCATTACCCTGATTTCAAAACCAGGCAAAGACATTACCAAAAAAAGAAAACTATAGGCCAATATTCTTAATGAACATAGATGCAAAAATCCTCAACAAATATTAACAAACTGAATTCAGCAATATATTACAAAGATCATACACCATAATCAAGAGGGATTCATTCCTGGTATGCAAGGTTGGTTCAATATCTGCAAATCAATTAATGGGCTACACTACATAAAACAATATGAAAAATAAAAATCATATGTTCATATCAGCAGATACAGAAAAAACATTTGACAAAATTCAACATTCATTTATGATAAAAATTCTCACCAAAGTGGAAATAAAGGCAACATGTCTCAATATAATAAAGGCCATATATGATAAACCCACAGTTACTATATCATACTCAATGAAGAAAAGCTAAAATCATTCACCTGAAAATAAAAAACAAGACCAAGATGCCCACTTTCACCACTTTTATTCAAGATAGTACTGGAAGTCCTAGCCATAGTAATCAGACAGGTAAAAGAAATAAAAGTCATCCAAATAGGAAAGGAGGAAATAATATCTTCATTATTTGCAGATGACATGGTACTATGTACAGAGAATCCGAAAGATTCTACCAAAAAAAACTATTGGAACTGATAAATAAACATAGAAAAATAGCAAGATACAAAATTAGTATTCAGGAATTGGGTTGGATTTTTATATGAGGTCAGACAATTAATTTTGCAAACTCATCCTAGAAAAAGTGCTACATACCTTATTGCTGAATATTACTATGGTCACTTTGAAGTACTTCCCTTGGGAAGCTATGCACCAATGGCAGAGTAGTTTTGGAACTCTTTTTCTGGAATGGCCATCAGAACTGTCATGATCCCACAAATTGAACAATCAAGTTCGTGAACTTGCCATCATGCACTTACATTGGCAGCCCTATACAAACAACTTAGTAAAGTGTCATAACCTGATGGCCATTCCAGAAAAAGAATTCCAAAATTGTTTTGAAGGGTGGACTAGGTGCTGGCATTGGTGCATAGCTTTTCAAGGAAAGTACTTCGAAGGTGACCATAGTGATATTCAGCAATGAATATGTAACACTTCTTCCAGGACGAGTTTGTAAAATTAATTGTCTGACCTTGTACACCAATAGCAAACTATCAGAAAGAGAAATTAAAAGAACAATCTCATTTACAATTGCATTAAGAAAATAAAATACAAAGGAATAAATTTAACAAAGGAAGTAAAAAGACTTGTTCTCAGAATATTATAAGACACTGGAGAAATTAAAGAAAACACAAATAAATAGAAACATATTCCATGCTCATGAATAGGAAGAATTACTCTTGGTAAAATGTCCATATTACCTGAAGGAATCTATAGATTCAATGCAATCCCTATCAAAATACCAATGGCATTTTTCACAGAACTAGAACAAATAATCCTAAAATTTATATGGAATCCTAGCCACGGCAATCCTGAGAAAGAAAAACAAAGCTGGAGGTGTCATACTACCTAGTATCAAATTATACTACAAGTCCATAGTAATCAAAACAGCATGGTATTGACAGAAAAACAGACAGATAGATCAATGAAACAGAATAGAGAGCCCAGAAATAAATTCATGTCTATATGGTCATTGAATCTATGACAAAAGAAGCAAGAATTTACATTGGGGTAAAGACAGTCTATTCAATAAATGATGCTGGGAAAACCGCACAGATACATGGGAAAAAATGAAACTGGACCACCTTCTTATGCCATATACATGGATAAACTCAAAATGGATTAAAAACTTAAATGTAAGACCTGAAATCATAAAACTCCTAAAGAAATTATAGAAAGTAAACTCTCAGGCATTACCCTTAGTAATATTTTTACTGATATATTTCCCTGGACAAGGGAAACAAAAGAAAAAATAAACAAATGGTACCACAATAAACTAAAAAGTTTTGCACCATCAACAAAATGAATAGACATCCACTTGAATGGGAAAAGATACTTCCAATGCTATATCTGATAAGGGGTTAGTATTCAAAATTTATTTTAAAAATTCATGCAACTCAACACCAAAGAAGAAACAATCAAATTAAAAATGGAGAGAGGGCCTGTATAGACATTTCTCTGAAGAGGACATACAGATGGCCAATGGATATATGAAAACATTCTTAATGTCACTAACCATCAGAGAAATGCAAATAAAAACCACAATTTAATACCAACTCACTCCTGTCAGAATGGCTATCATCAATAACTCAACAAACAACAAGTGTTAGTGAGGATGTGGAGAAAAGGGAATCCTTGTGCACTGTTGGTGGGATTGCAAATTGGTGCAACCACTATGGAAAACAGTATGGAGGTTCCTCAATTAAAACTAGAACTATCTTATGACCAAGCAACTCCAATCCCAGGTATTTATCCAAAGTAAAACACTAACTTTAATCTAAAAAAACTAATTCAAAAAAATGTACGTACCCCTTTGTTTACTGTAGGGCTAATTACAATAATCAAGATATGGAAACAACCAAAATGCCCATTAATAGACAACTGGATAAAGAAATTGTGGTACACTTATACAGTGGACTATTACTCTGCCTTAAAAAATGAAATCTTATCATCTGCAACAATATGGATGGACCTAAAAGATATTATGCTAAATGAAGTAAGTCAGACTGAGAAAGACAAATACCATATAATCTCACTTATATGTGGAATCTAAAGAACAGAATAGATGAGCAAACAAAACAGAAATAGACTCATAGATACAGATGAACAAACTGATGGTTGCTAAATGGGAAGGTGTTGGGAGATGGGTGAGAAAGATAAAGGGATTAAGAAGTGCAAATTAGTAGTCACAAAATAGTCATGGGGATGTGAAATACAGTATGAGGAATATAGGCAATAATGTTGCAAAAACTATGTATGGTGTCAGATAGGCACTAGACTTATTGAAGAGATCACTGCATAGATTATATAAATCCCTAACCACTGTGCTGCACACCTGAAACTAATAAATAATATTGAATGTCAACTATAATTATATATATATATATATATGTATATATGCAGATGTAACAGCATTTTTTAAGTAGTTAAAATATTGTTATGTTACAGAATTACATGCTTATGTTTTTGTAATGAAAGATTTAGTATAGATTATCAGCTCACAAAAAAGGATGTTACTTCTGCTGGACCCTATTAGAGTCATGAGGTGTAGAGTAGAGCACAGGGAATATGATCAATGATACTGTAATAGCTATTTACATTGTCATATGGGGGGTAAACTTGTTGGGGTTATTACTTTGTGAGGGGTATAGATGTCTGATCATTATGTTGTTTTGTATACCTGAAATTCATAATACAAAATAATAATTCAATTTAATTAAGAAATAATAAAATCGTAGGCTTTGGGCATAAAAAAAAAGAATGGAGAAGTCATGACTTAGAAAATTGCCCCCTTTTCATTAAACTCCCAGGTGGTATCTGTGGAATAGTGACCAACAGCTGAGACAAGACAGGGGGCCAACTGAAAGAAATTTTAGCTCCTCTAGAGTCAGGAGAGTGTGTGGAAAGATGTCCTAGTGTACCCTCTCTTAGGGAAAGGAACAAAATACTGTAGAACAAGAAGACAGGGTGAGGAAGAAAAACCTTGACCCCCATCTTTTCTTTCCAAGGCACAAATTCTTCTCCGAAGGGCATGAGGAAGGGGCAGGAGCTGACGTTTTTATTTTAACAAAGAAATGGTTGTGTTCAGACCCAGAATTTCCCTTCCAGTCGGATGCTTCCTTAGTGAAGAAGCATCCTCTGGCCCATTCAGTTCACAAGACACATTTATTGTCACTATTGTATGTGTCAAGTGCTGTGGATAGAACTGAGCACATCAGAGGCCCCAGCCTTTGAAATCTGCAGCCTATCAGAACTCTCTGCTCAAAGAAAGCTGGTGAGTAAAGCTTTCTGGTTTTGTCCTCCTTGAAGTACTCCAAGATGTAATAGGTTCCTGAAGAACTCGTTCTCAAGGAAACCCTGATCTGGCTGCTGTGAACATTGCTTTCCAACCTCAGTAGAATTAGTTAACTACTTACACAGTCTGTCAGTTAGGGATGTTTTCCTTTTGTTTTGTTTTGTTTTGTTTTGTTTTTGGTCAGTGCTACAGGTTGATGCGATGTTGTTAGCCTCCAAACCGAGTGGTTCTAACTCAACTCAAATGGGGTTATGGTCTGACCTTCTAAAAATGGTTTTTTCTCTACCCTGTGACTTCCTAATTGCTTTGTTTTTATTATCATTATTATTGTTATTGTTTTTGTTTTCATGAGTGGAAAGATGATGCCTCACTCTACAGGTATGGCTTTATCTTATCAAGTGACTGACTGCTTGAAGGAAAGTAAATTTACACAGAGGCTCATGGGTGTGAAAGTGAGTCTGTTGAATTTTTTCTGCTGCTTCCTCAGGGCTTCATTCGCTGGTCTCTCAGGAGCGCTGATCGCAGCCAAAGGAGCAGCTGAGAACATAACCATTTCTTTGTTAACATCATTTTAAGATTGCTGGGTTCTCTAGGGCACTCTAGGGAGTCCCCTCCTTTGTCCATGTGAACCCACCAGCATCCTGGAAGAACCAGTCACAGTGCACCAGTCGCTTACACCATTATGATATGATTTGCCATGCTGAATTGAAATTGTTCGGGCACATGTATGTGAGTATTTCCAGAGAAAGAAATTTGTCTAATTTCCTTTTGAAAAATTCCTCTCTTTTCTCTCATAGAATGGAGCAGGAGTTTGGTTTACTTTGCAGAATAAATAAATGAATAAGTAGTAACATTGTACTTTAGGACGATTTACAATAATAATATGCATTTGGATGGCACTCTGAGAGTTTGAAGAGTGCAAGTGGATACACTATTTTATTTGGCTCTCAACATATTAGAAGGTAAGGCAGATATTATTAGGACCCCATTTTTACAGATACCAACATTTAGGGTAAGGGTAAGAGAATTCTCCACTTGATATAAGACTAGTAAGAAATGGAATGGTACATGAACCCAGATAGTCCAATTACAAGTACAGTGAGTGCTCTAGCCATCACACTTGGCACTCAGTGAGATAAGAGGAAATATTTGAAGGAGGGGACTTTAGTCTGAGCCTCATTTTACAATAGACAGGCCTGATTTCAACCTGGACCCACAAAAGCTGTTCTTAGCAGTTCCCAGGAAAATTAGGCAGGTTTTCTTGGTTTTGGTTTTTGTTTTTTTGGGGGGGTTGTTTGTTTGTTTGTTTGTTTGTTTTTCAAAACAGTTTAGAGTTTTGAAGTTAAGGATGTTTGAGCAGCTATATCTGAAGCAACAAATGGGAGGTCTTTGAAAAAGAAGACATAGAAAGAGAATACAATCCAGCTTGCCCTTGGAAGACTTTGAATGAGGGAGCTATTTGGTGTTGATTAAAGGCAATGAGACAGGAAAGGAAAAACAAAAGTCATTCAATTTAGAAATAAAAAGGTAAATTTATCTCTGTTCACAGATGACATGATTTTATATATAGAAAATTCTAAAGATCCCACACATACTCACCCTAGAGATTATCAATGAATTTAGAAAAGTTTCAGATATAAAATCAACCCACAAAAATCAGTTGCTTTTCTATAATACTAACAACAAACAATCCAAAAACCAAATTAAGAAAATAGTTTCACTTACAAAAGCATCAAAATGAATAAAATACTTACTAACAAATTTAACTAAGGAGGTAAAAGATTTCTACACTGAAAACTATAGAAGATTACTAAAGGAAGCCATAAAATAAATAGTAAATGGAATTTATTATTTAAAAAAGAATAATAAATAAATAAATGGAAAGCCATTCTTGTTTATAGACTTGTAGGCTTAATTTTGTTAAGATGACAATACTACCCAAAGTAACCTACAGATTCAATGCAATCTCTATCAAATCCCAATGGCATTTTTTGCAGAAATAAAAAATCTCACCTTAAAATTCATATGGAATTTCAAGAGACCCATCCACAATAGACAAAAAAAATCTGGAAAATAAAGAGTGAAGTTGAAGAACTCACACTTCCTGACTACAAAACTTACTATAAAACATTAGTCATCAAAATCATGTGATGGTGGGAGGAGGAGGACAAGATGGCGACTGGAGAGGAGGTCCCTAAAGCCTCTCCCAGAAAACACAATTGAACAGCCACCCAGGAGCCAAGAAAGAGGACCCTGGGTGACAAAAAATGGCAGCTGAGACATCCACGCATCGCAAGTAAACACCTAAGGGTTGGAGAGAAAAGGGCGAGCGGGAGAAAAAGGGAGGGAGCAATGACGGATTGCAACAAGACCCTATCGCGGCTGGCTGCAGTGCATGGGAGGGGGAAGCTGAGAGGCAACAAGAGGAAAAGCCCTGGCAAAGTGGCAGAACAGTGGGAGTCCACTGGGGAGCTGGGCTGGGGAGCTGGAATTTGGAGCGGTGAGTTTGGGACAGAGTTTGGGAGTCAGCCTCTGGAACTCTTGAGTGGTAGCAGGGCTGAGCAAGGACTCTGAACTGCAGAGATGACATCTTGGCTCTAGGCTCCCTTGGGACCCCAGCGCATAGCTCCTGCACAAGGGTGCAGTTCCTGGTCCCGGCCTGCTGCAGGGAGCGCACAGCCCCTACACAGACGGAACTGCGGCTCACACTCCCGGCCACTGCGGATGCGGGCAGGCGCGGCATGCGTGGTTCCTGCGTGGGGCTGCGGCTCCCATTACTGCCCGCTGCAGAGGTGGGCCGGCTGCCTTCCTACTGCGGGGTCAGACCCACAGCTTCAGACTGGTGCGCATGCCTGCTCACGTGCCCCTGGGTCCTAAAAGCAGTGTGAGCCCGCAGAATCTGCCCCAACATTTGGCCACAGAAGCAGGCCCAGGAAGGAAGGCAGATTTGATAGCATTCGCCCCAGCCAGCAGGAGCAGCCTTGGCCCGCATCACCCAGCTTCCTCAGCATAGGGCAGAAGGTGGAGTTGGCCCGGTGTGCCTTTTGTTGGCCTCTCCCCTTTCCTACAACCTCCCCAACCAACTAACTAACTACAGGAAGCAGAGGGACCATGATAGATGAGCACTGCCTCCAAACGTAGCAGGAGACCAGAAATAAGAAATAAACAACCCTTCTCTCTCCCAAAACTTGCCCCCTCCAGTATCCCCTCATGTCTGCCCTACAGCAAGACACCACAAAAGTACCAATCTGGGCTCCTGGGCACTACTGAACATAACACACTCCATGAGACAAAACAACATCAGGATAATAGGATTAGAAGAAGGAGCAGAGCATTCTACAGAGAGCATACTCAAACAAATAGTACTTGAGAACTTTCCAAACCTTTGGAAAGATCTGGAACCCCAAGTTCAAGAAGAAAACAGGTCCCCTAGATACCTGGACCCAAACAGATCTTCTCCAAGACACACGGTAGTAAAGATGTCCAAAACTAAAGACAAAGAGACAATTCTCAAGGCAGCCAGGGAAAAAAGAACTATAACCTTTAGAGGAAAACCCATCAGGCTGGCATCAGATTTCTCAGCAGAAACTCTGCAAGCCAGGAGGGAGTGGAATCCAATATTCAAAAATTTAAAAGACAGGAACTTACAGCTAAGAATAAATTATCCAGCAAAATTATCTTTCAGATATGAAGGTGGAATAAAGACCTTCTCAGACACACAGAAGCTGAGGGAATTTGCCAGCACAAGGCCAGCACTCCAAGAAATACTGAAGGAGGCTCTTCCACCTGAAACAAAACATCAGGAAAAATGGAACAAAGTTGGGGCAACAAGAAAGAAACAAAAATAAAACAAAGAAATAAGTAATGGCCACAGGAAATCCTCACATGTCGATCATCACTCTAAATGTTAATGTACTGAACTCACCAATAAAAAGACACAGAGGAGCAGACTGGATTAAAAAACAGAACCCATCCATATGCTCTCTCCAAGAAACACACCTCAGCCATAAGGCCAAACACAGACTCAGAGTGAAAGGATGGGAAACAATACTTCAAGCAAATGGTAACCAGAGAAAAGCAGGAGTTGCCATACTGATATCTAATGAAATAAACTTCAGGTTCAAAAAGATAGTAAAAGACAAGGATGTACATTACATAATGATAAAAGGCACAATGCAACAACAAGAATTAATATATATGCTCCCAACCAGGATGCACAAAAATATACAAAGAAACTACTAACAGATTTGAAAGGAGAAACTGATGAACACACAATCATTGCAGGAGACTTAAACACCCCACTAACAGCCATGGACAGATCATCCAAACAGAAAATAAATAAGGAAACATCAGCTCTAAATGACACATTACAGCAATTGGACATAATTGACATTTACAAGACACTTCATCCAGCAAAAAGAGACTATTCCTTCTTTTCTAGTGCACATGGTACATTCTCAAGGATAGACCACATGCTGGTACAAAAAAGTAGCCTCAGCAAATTCAAGAAGATCAATATCATACCAAGTGTATTCTCAGACCACAGAGTTTTGAAATTGGAGATCAACTGTAAAAGGAAAGCAGAAAGAAACACATATACATGGAGATTAAACAACAGCTTATTAAAAAAGGACTGGATAAAAGAACAAATAAAAGATGAGATTAAAAAATATATAGAAACTAATGACAATAAAAATACAACGTATCAGAATTATTGGGACACAGCGAAAGTGGTAATTAAGAGGAAAATTTATATCACTACAGGCCTATCTTCAGAAACAAGAAAAATCGCAAGTAAACATCTTAACATCGCATCTTAAAGAACTAGAAAAAGAAGAGCTGACAAAACCCAAAGTCAGCAGAAGGAAAAAAATAATAAAAATTAAAACAGAGATAAACCAAGTAGAGAACAGAAGGACAATAGAAAAAACTAATATTACGAAGAGCTGGTTCTTTGAGAAAGTCAACAAAATTGACAAACCCCTGGCTAGACTAATCAAAGGACGAAAGGAAAGGACACAAATATTCAAAATTAGAAATGAAAGGGAGAAATACCACTGATACCACAGAAATACAAAGGATTATAAGAAAATATTATGAAAACTTTATGCCACTAAATTTAACAACCTAGAAGAAATGGACAAGTTTCTAGAAACTTATAGCCTACCTAGATTGAACCATGAAGAACTGGATAATCTAAATAGACCAATTGATAGTGAAGAGATTAAAACGACTATCCATAATCTCCCTAAAGGCAAAAGCCCTGGACCAGATGGTTTCACCAATGAGTTTTACCAAACATTCAAAGAAGAATTAACACCTATCCTCCTCAGACTCTTCCAAAAAATGGAAGAGGAAGCAATACTTCCTAACTCGTTCTATGAGGCCAACATTACTCGAATACCAAAGCCTGGCAAAGACAACACAAAAAAAGAAAACTGTAGACCAATATCTCTGATGAACACAGATGCAAAAATTCTAAACAAAATATTAGCAAACAACAATGCATCAAAAAGATCATACATCAAGATCAAGTGGGATTCATCCCAGGAGCACAAGGATGGTTCAAAATACGAAAATCAATCAATGTGATACACCACATAAACAAAATCAAAGATAAACACCATATGGTCATTTCAATTGATGCAGAAAAAGCTTTCGACAAGATATAGCATCCATTTATGATCAAAACACTAAATAAAATAGGTATAGAAGGAAAATATCTCAACATAATAAAGGCCATATATGACAAGCCCTCGGCTAACATCATACTGAATGGGGAAAAGCTGAAGCCTATTCCCCTAAAATCAGAAACAAGACAGGGATGCCCCCTGTCACCACTGCTATTTAATATAGTACTGGAAGTTCTAGCCACAGCAATCAGGCAAGAGAAAGGAATAAAAGGTATCCAAATTGGGAAAGAAGAGGTCAAATTATCACTATTTGCGGATGACATGACCCTTTACATAAAAAATTTCAAAGATTCCACCAGGAAACTATTAGAAACAATAAACAAATATAGTAAAGTCACAGGATACAAAATCAATGTAAAAAAAAAATCAACAGCATTTCTATATACAAACAAGGAATCCACAGAAAAAGAAATGAGAGAGTCAATTCCCTTTGCTATCACAACAAAAAGAATGAAATACCTGGGAATTAACTTAAGGAAGAACA
>PVJL010004417.1:32823-130155 GCA_004026885.1 Lyroderma lyra
TAAGACACTTTTGAAAGAAATTGAAACAGACTTTAAGAGGTGGAAAAATATCCCCTGTTCATGGATAGGAAGACTTAACATTGTTAAAATGGCCATTCTGCCCAAAGCAATCTACAGATTTAATGCAATACCCATCAAAATCCCACAATCATACTTTCGTGAAATAGATAAAAGAATTAGTAAATTTATATGGAACCATTAAAGACTTCGAATTGCCAAAGCAATACTACATAAAAAGAATAAGACTGGTGGCATTACATTCCCTGACTTCAATTTATATTACAAAGCATCAATAGTTAGAACAGCTTGGTAATGGCAGAAGAACAGAAATATAGACCCATGGAATAGAACTGAAAACCCAGAAATTTATGGACAAATAATTTTTGATAAAGGAGCAAAAAACATACAATGGGGAAAAATAGCCTCTTTAGTAGATGGTGTTGGGAAAACTGGGAAAACATATGCAAAAGAATGAACTTGAGCTGTGAACTCTTTCCATATACAGAAATTAACTCAAAATGGATTAAAGACCTTCATATCAGACCTACAACAATAAACTATATAGAAGAAAACATTGGTACTAAACTTATAGACCTAGGACTCAAGGAAGACTTCATGAACCTGACCTCAAAGGCAAGGGAAGTAAAAGCAAAAATAAATGAATGGGACCATATCAAACTAAAAAGCTTCTGCACAGCAAAAGAAACCATCAACAAGGCAAAGAGACAGCCAACTGAAGGGAGAAAATATTTGCAAAGAATGCATCAGTTAAGGGTCTAATATCTAAAATATATAAAGAACTAATAAGACTTAACAACAAAAAAACAAACAACCCAATTGAAAAGTGGGCAGAAGAACTAAACAGACACTTCTCCACGAAGAAATACAAATGGCCAGCAGACTTATGAAAAAATGCTCATCCTCATTAGCTATCAGAGAAATGCAAATCAAAACCACAATGAGATACCACCTCACACCTGAATGACTATTATCAACAAGACAAGGAATAACAAGTGCTGGAGAGGATATAGGGAAAAAGGAACTCTGGTACACTGCTGGTGGGAGTGCAAACTGGTACAACCACTGTGGAAGGCAGTGTGGAGTTTCCTCAGAAAATTGGGAATGGAGTTACCATTTGACCCAGCAATCCCCCTTCTGTGGATCTACCCAAAAGACTTGAAAACCTTTGTCCGCAAAGACTTATGTACCCCAATCTTCATCGCAGCGTTGTTCACAGTGGCCAAAACATGGAAACAACCAAAATGCCCTGCTACAGATGACTGGATAAAGCAGCTGTGGTACATATACACAATGGAATATTACTCAGCTGTAAGAAAAGATGAAATATTGCCCATTGCAACAAAATGTATGGACCTGGAGATCATCATGCTTATTGAAATAAGCCAGACAGAAAAAACAAAGAACTGTATGACTTCACTCATATGTGGAATATAAAACTGAAAGCAACAAAGAGAAAAGAAATGAACAAATAACCCATGGACACAATCAATAGATAAATGTTTATTTGGGGATGAGTGGGTTAGGGAGGGGGAAAAGGGGAGGGGGTGGGAGAGGAGGGGGAAGCTAAATATAAGGTGATGGAAAGAGAACTCACACTGAGTGGTGAACTTATTATACAACAAGTTGACAATGCACTGTAGACTTGTATGCCTGAAACCTATGTAATCCTTGCTAACAGATGTCACCCCAATAAGTCTAACAATAAAAATGAATAAAAAAAATCATGTGGTGGTGGCATAAGAACAGAAATACTGTATAGACAAATGGAATACAATAGAGTCCAAAAATAAACCCTTACATATATAGTGTTTTGATTCTCAACAAGATGCCAAGACCATTCAATGGAGAAAGGACAACCTTTTCAATGAATAGTGCTGCAAAAATTGGATATCCAAGTGTAACAAGATGAAATTGTATGCTTAGCTTATATCATCTATGAAAAATAACTCAAATGGATCTAATACCAATGCATAAGAAATAAAAATCTTAGAAGAAGACATAGGGTGAAAATCTTCATGACACTTCACAGCGCAATCATTTCTTGGATATGACACCAAAAGCCCAAACAAGAAAAGAAAGAAACTGGATTTAATCAAAATTATACACTACTGTGTTCAAGAGAGTTTATCAATAGAGTGAAAAGATAACCCTGGGAAAAGGAAAAACTATTTGCAAAGCATATATCTGACAAGGGATTAATATATCCAGAATACACAGAACTTCCTACTACCTAACAACAAAAAAAAACAATCAAGCAATCCTAAAATTGGCAAAGGACTTAAGCAAACATTTCTCCAAAGAAGTTATACAAATGGCCAATAAGCACATGAAAATATGTTCACATCACTAGCCATGGGGGAAATATAAATCAAAACAATAATGGCATATGACTTCACACCCCTTAGTATAGCTATTATCCCTACCCACAAAAAGAAAAAAAATAGAAATTATTAGTGAGGATGGTGAGAAATTGTAACCTGTGTGCATTGCAGGTGGAAATGTAAAATGGTGCCCCTACTGTGGAAAACAGTTTGGTGGTTCATCAAAAAGTTAAACAGAATTACAATATGATCCAGATACATACCCTAGGTACATACCCAGAACTGAAACCAAGTATTCATACAGATACTTATATACCAATTTTTATGGGAGCATTATTCACAATAGCCAGAAAATAGAAACAACCCAAATTTCTGTCAACAGATAAATGAATAAACAAAAGTAAAGTATGGTTTATACATACAATGGAATATTATTCAGCCTTTAAAAGAAATAAAATTCTAATATATGTTAAAATTTGAGTGAACCTTGAGAAGAGTAGGCTAAGTGAAGTAAACCAGACACAAAAGGCCACGTATTATATGATTCCATTTATATGAAACTGGACTTTATTAGAGAAAAGAGTGTGGGTGTAAAAAAGATTTTTAAATAGGAATTAATGGAAAAACTATGACCTTTGATATTACCTTTGAGAATAATTTGTTTAGTTTTAAATTTGCTCTAGCTTTAACTTTATTCAGCCTAACCTACTGTTACACCTGAATTCCTAGCAACTTACTGTCACTTGAACACATTTTTTAAGAGAGGATTTATAATTCCTTTATAATTCCCCAGTCATTAAAAAAGGGAATTTACAATACAATTTCTTACACTCAGGTTTCTCAGATGGCATCTTAATTTAGCACAATATCTCTGCTTCTCTATAGTACCCTAATTTGGCTTTTGTCTACTTGTTCATCATTGCAAAGATCAGAAAAACAGTCACCTAAAATATGTTCACAAATATTTTGGTACTCTATGTCGTTTTCTTTCTCATCCTCACTTTTAATCTGGCCATCACGTCCTGCTCCTTCAAGATAAAGGTTTAATTCTTATTGCCTTTTGATAATACCAAGGACTAAGAATCCAGTTTGTATGTGATTCAGGATGTTTGCATGGGCCGCTTCCCTACCCGCCCCCAACCCCAACCCCAACCCCAACCCCCAACTGTTTTTTAGTTTTTCCATTAGAATGTTGATACATATAAATGTAGACCCCTATTTAACAGGGTGGGTTCTGCAGAATGTTAATGGTTATTTCCTGAAATTGTTATTCTGTGGTAAAATAAGTTGAAAAATACTTAGTTAAAATAGATTTCTCTGTGTAACATTAGAATGCAAGCTCTGTCAGATGAGGAATTTTGTCTCTTATTCTCTGTTGTATCACCTCCAGTACCCGAACAGTGCCTGGCATGTCAGAGGCCTTGAATCAGTGTTTACTGAGTGAGTGAAATCCTTTTCAGGGCCTTTCCTCATTTCGTGTCCATTGTGAACTTCCCAAAAAGGAGGGCTGTACGTAGCTTCCTAAACATTTTTGACTGGGGAACTCGGTGTTCTTGTTCCCCCAAACGCTTAGCAAAGCTGATGTTTCTTGACACATATTTAGGGAAATATTTTTGAATCAATTATTTTTTACCCTTGTTATTATTTTTATAAAATATTTTGATAGAGGAGAAACAAAAATTTCTTGGACCATTAATAGTATTTGTCTTTCTAGCCAAATAACAATGAACGTGTAAAAAGTACTTTGACATGTATGAAATATTACCTGTAGACCATCTGATTTATATTAATAGTTTAAAATGAGTCCTTAGAAATATAGAAATCTGGATAAATCTGAGCTTCTAAATTGCAAGGGATCTCACCTAAAGAGTTAGTGATTTTCCAAAAGGTCCACAGAGCTGTGCTCTCTGAGATGGTGAGCCTGAGATTTCATGCTTCCCTCCTCTTCCCTGCCACATTTTTTGTAGTACCCTTCTCTCTCTTTCCTTTTTAATAACTTTATTGATATATAATTCACATCCATAGCATTCACTCAGTTAAAGTATCAAGCTCAGTGGTTTTTAGTATATTCGCAGAATTATGCAACCATCACCAAAATCTCATTTTAGAATTTTTCATCCCACTGAACAAAAACTCCATGCCCCGCTGGCCATCATTCTCCCTCTCCCTAGCCCATGGAAACCATTAATCTACTTTCTGTCACTGTCAATTTGCCTAGTCTCAATATTTCATATAACTAGCAGCATACAACATGTGGCCTTTATGACTGGCTTTTTTCACTTAGTGTATATTTAAGTTTTATCCACTTTATAATACATATCAATACTTCATTCCTTTTTAAGGCTGAATAATATTCCACTACATGAATAAACCACATTTGCTTATCCATTCATCAGTTGATGAACATTTGAGTAGTTTCTACTTTTTGGCAATTATGAACATCCATGCACACGTTTTTGTTTTTTGTTGGTTTTTTTTTTTTTTTTGGAACTATATTGGTACATTTTGTTCAGGTTCAGTTTTTTTTTTAATAAATTCATTTTAATTGTTAGACTTATTGGGGTGACATCTGTTAACAAGGATTACATAGGTTTCAGGCATACAATTCTACAGTGCATTGTCAACTTGTTCTATAATAAGTTCACCACCCAGTGTGAGTTCTCTTTCCATCACCTTATATTTAGCTTCCCTCCCTCCTCTCCCACCCCCTCCCCTTTCTCCCCTCCCTAATCCACTCGTTCCCAAATAACCATTGAACTATTCATTGTGTCCATGGGTTGTTTGTTTGTTTGTTCATTTCTTTTCTCTTTGTTGCTTTCAGTTTTATATTCCACATATGAGTGAAATCATGCAGTTCTTTGTTTTTTCTGTCTGGTTTATTTCACTAAGCATGATGATTTCCAGGTCCATCCACTTTGTTGAAAATGGCAATATTTCATCTTTTCTTATAGCTGAGTAATATTCCATTGTGTATATGTACCACAGCTTCTTTATCCAGTCATCCGTCGCAGGGCACTTTGGTTGTTTCCATGTTTTGGCCACTGTGAACACCGCTGCAATGAACATTGGGGTACATAAGTCTTTGCAGACAAAGGTTTTCAAGTCTTTGGGGTAGATCCCCAGAAGGGGGATTGCTGGGTCAAATGGTAACTCCATTCCCAATTTTCTGAGGAACCTCCACACTGCCTTCCACAGTGGTTGTACCAGTTTGCACTCCCACCAGCAGTGTGCCAGAGTTCCTTGTTCTCCACATCCTCTCCAGCACTTGTTATTCCTTGTCTTGTTGATAACAGCCATTCTCACAGGTGTGAGGTGGTATCTCATTATGGTTTTGATTTGCATTTCCCTGATAGCTAATGAGGATGAGCATTTTTTCATATGTCTGCTGGCCATTTGTATTTCTTCGTGGGCATGCACATGTTTTTGTGAAGACATATGTTTTCCATTCTCTTGGGTATATACCTAAGAATAAAAATTTCTAGGTTATATGGTAACTCTAGCATTAACAACATGAGGAGCTGCTGAAGTGTTTTCTGAAGTAGGTGCACCATTTTACATTCTTGGAAGCACTGTGTGAGGGTTCTGATTTCTCCATAACCCTGCCAATACTTGTTATTGTTTGTCTTTTTTATTTTACCATCCTAGTGGGTGTGGAGTGATTGTTGTGATTGGTATTTACCTAATGATTAATGATGTGGACCTTCTTTTCATATGCTTGTTGGCTATTTGTATGTCTTCACTGAAGAATTACCTATCCAAATATTTTGCTCTTTTTGGCTTGTTTTTATTATTAAGTTGTAAGGTTTTTAAACATATATTCTGAATACAGATCCTTTATTAGATATATGATTTCAAATGTTTTCTTTCAGTGTGTAGGTTATCTTCGGTCTTTTGATAGTGTTCATTAAAGTACAAAAATTTTTCTTTTAATAAAATTTGATTTATCCTTTT
Source organism: Lyroderma lyra (assembly GCA_004026885.1). Taxonomy (NCBI): domain Eukaryota; kingdom Metazoa; phylum Chordata; class Mammalia; order Chiroptera; family Megadermatidae; genus Lyroderma; species Lyroderma lyra. The sequence goes on from PVJL010004417.1 coordinate 39,117, forward strand.
TTCTTTTGTCACTTGTGCCTTTGGTGTTATAATATATCTAAGAAACTGTTGCCACCTCAAGGTCACAAGAATCTACTCCTAAGTTTTCTTCTAAACTTTATAGTTTTAGCTCATAATTAGGTCTGTGGTCCATTTTGAATTCATTTTTTTATACCATGTGAGGTGAGGTGGGGGTCAAATTTCATACTTTACATGTGAATATTCAGATGTTCCAGGATCAGCTGCTGAAAAGACTATTTTTACCCATTGAATTATCTTGGAACCTTTATTGAAAAGTAATTGATCATAAATATAACAGTTAATATCTGGACTCTCAATGATATATTCCATTCCCTTATATTTCTGTCCTCATGTCATACCACACTGTCTTCATTACTGTAACTTCATTCTAAGTCTGAAGTAAGGAAGTATGAGTTCCACCAATTTGTTCTCTTTTCCAGGTTTCTTTTTGCAATTCTCTGTCGTTCTTATTTCCTAATATCTTATAAAATATTAGGATCAGCTTATCAATATCTAGCAAAAAGGAATCTGGGATTTTGGTAGAGATGGTAATGAATCTGGAGGTCAATATAAAGAGTATTGTTATAACAATATTTTAATTCTGCCTATGCATAAAGATAAAATATTTTTCCATTTATTTAAATCTTTAATTTTTTCAACAGTCTTTTGTAGTTTTTGGTATATAGGTCTTGCACTTCTCCTGTTAAAATTATTCCTAAATATTTTGTTCTTTTTTGATGCTACTATAAATGAGATTGTTTCCTTAATTTCATATTTGGATTATTCATTGCTAGACAGGGAAATATAATTGATTTATGTATCCTGCAACCTGGCTGTATTCATTTATTAGTTCTAATAGGTTTTATTTGTGTGTGTTTTATGTATTCCTTAGGATTTTCTATATACAAAATCATGTTATCTTTGAGTAGATACAGTTTTACTTCTTTTTTATTAATCTGATATCTTTAATTTCTTCTTCTTGTCTAATTGCCGTGGCTTGAGTCTTCAGCAGAAACTCTAGAATTCAATAAAATTGAAATAAGAGTCTTTTTCCTGATTTTAGGGAAAAAGTGTTCAATCTTTTAATATTAAATTTGAAATTAGCTGTGGGATTTTTGTAGTTGCTTTTATGAAGTTGAGGAACACACTATCCCTAGTGTTTTAAGTGTTTCTAACATGAAAGAGTGTTAGATTTTGTCTAGGCTGATCATATATACCATTTAAAATGGACAGTATTTTTTTTTCTGTCCCATTTAAAATAGTACATATGGTCAGCCTATGTACACCTTGAATTTAGCCCAGTGAGACTAGGCTGACCATACACACTATTTTAAATGGAACAGACAAAAATTGTACTGTTCCATTTAAAATGGTACATATATGGTTAGCCTACTTTTGTCAACTTTTTAAAATTAATTAAGATGATCATGTGGTTTTATCATTTGTTCTATTAATATGGCATGTTACATTTATTGATTTTCATATGTTAAAACAAGTTTGCATTCCTAGGATAAATCTCTCTTGGTCATGGTGAATGACCAGAGTCATTTTACTGGTATTTTGTTGAAGATCTTTGCATTTATGTCCATAAAGGATATTAGTTTATAGTTTTTTTGTGTGATTTTTTTGTCTGTGATTTTCTTATTAGGGTAATGTTGGATTTACACAATGAATTGGGAAGCGTTTCCTTCTGTCTTTATTTTATTATTTATTTATTTATTTATTTATTTATTTGACGGTTTGTGAAAGATTGGTATTAATTCTTTTTTAAATGTTTAGTAGAATTTACTAATGAAGCCATATAAACTTGGACTTTTTTATGAAAAGTTTTTAAATTATTAATTTAATTTCTTTATTTGTATAGGTGTATTCAGATTGCCTATTTCTGTTTGAGTTCCCTTTGGTTGTTTGTGTCCTAGGAATTTGTCCATTTGACCTAACTCATAAAACTTGTGACCTTTATAATCCTTCTGAACGTTGGCTAGTAATGTCCCTCCTTTTGTTACTTATATTAGTCTAGTAATTTTAATCTTCTCTCATTTTTTTCTTTGCAGTATCGCTAAAGGTCAATATTGTTGGTCTTTTCAAAAAAACAACTTTTGTCTTCTTTGATTTTTCTCAACTATTTTTCTACTACCTATTTTACTTATTTTCTGCTCTAATTTTTATTATTTTCTTCATTTTACTTGCTTTGGGCTTAGTTCTTTCTCAGTTTCTGAAGGTAGAAAATTAATTATTGATTTCAGATCTTTCTTCTTTTTTAACATAGGCATTTGCATAGCCATAAATATTCTTCTTAGAACTACTTTTGCTGCATTTCATTAGTTTTAGTATGCTGCATTTTCATTTGAATTTATCTCAATATATTTTCTAATTTTTCTCATGATATCCTCTTTGACCCATTGGTTATTTAAGAGTATTTTTAATTTTTACATATTTATGAATTTCCCAAATTTTCTTCTGTTTATTGCTAATATAATTCCAATGATGTCAAAGAAAATAATTTGCATGATTTAAAGGCATTGAAATTTACCGATTCTTATTTTATGGTCTAGCATATGATATATCCTGGCAAAATTTTATGTGCACTTGAGAAAAATGTATATTCTGCGGTTGTCGAGTGGAGCATTTTATAGATATCGCTAAGTCTAGTTGATTAATGTTTTGTTTAAGTCTTCAAATTTTTGGTTGATATTTTGGGATTGAATCCTCCAATAACTATGTTGCAGTTTTCTATTTTTTCCTTTAATTCTGTGAGTTTTTGCTTTATTTATTTTGGAGCTCTATTATTAGTTGCATATATGTTTATAATTAATATGTCTTCCTGATGGATTAATCATTTTAATCATTATAAAATGTTACTTTTTGTAACAATTTTTGTCTTAAAATCTTATTTGTCTGGTATTTTATAGCCACTCCAGCTCTCTTCTAGTTACTTTTTGCTTTGTGTATTGTTTTCCATTCTTTTATGTTTAATCTATTTGTATCTTTGAATATAAGACACAATCTATTTGTGTCTTATAGATAACATATAAATGGGTCATGTTTCCTTACATATTCTGCCAACCTATGCCTTTTGATTAGAGTGTTTAATCTACTTGTATTTACTGTAATTATTGCTAATGTAGAATTTATGTCTGCTATTTTACTATTTGTTATTTATGTCTTCTGTATTTTTGTTCTTCATCGTATGTTACTGCCTTCTTTTGTGTTACATACTTTCTACTGTATCAATTTGATTCCCTTTTTGTTCCTGTTACTATATTTTAAAGTTATTTTAATAATGCCTGCTCTAGGGATTAAAATTAGCAGTTTAACTTAAAATAATCTACTTTCATTTAATTTTAGTTTTATTTCAATAGTACATAAAATTATTTTTTCATTATACTCTGTTCCCTGTCTCTTTTTTTGTGCTATTATTTTCATACAAACTATATATTTATACATTCCAAGTACATCAGTTCTATATTTGTTTCCCTATGTAGTTGTCTATTAAATCAGATAAAAGAAGAAAAAAGGTAGAAACAAAAATATGTTTATACTGTCTTTTATACTTAAACATGTACTTTCTCTAGTGCTTTTTATTTTTTCCTGTGGGTTTGAATTCCCATCTACTGTCCTTTTATTTCAGCCTGAAGTACTTCTTGTTGGATAACTCTGCTAGTGACAAGTTGTCTCAGAGTTTATTTATCTAGGAATATCTTAATTTCTCTTTCATTTGTGAAGGATGTTTTGCTGAAAATAGAATTCTTGGCTGATAATTTTTTTTCAATACTTTAAATATGCCATCCCACTGCCTTCTAGCCTCCATGGTTTATGATGAGGATCCTGTGTATGTGATGAAACATTTCTCTCATTGCTTTCAGGATTCTCTTTATCCTTGTCTTTCTAAACTTTGATTATGATGTGTTCTTGTGTAGACCTCTTTGAGTTTATTTTACTTACAGTTCATGGAGTTTCTATGATTTGTAGAGCAATACTTTTCAACAAATTTGGGATAATTGGGGCTATTATTTCTTCAAATATTCTTCCTTCCCCTTTCTCCCAGTTCTCCTTCTGTTCATATGCTTAATTGTATCCACAGATCTCTTAGGTATTGTTATTTTTTTCTTTTTTCATTCTTCTTTTTTTTCTATTCTTAAGACTGAATAATCTCAATGAGGCCTATCTTCAAGTTCACTGACTCTTCTACATGCTCAAATATGTTTTTGAACACCTGTATTGAATGTTTGTGTTTCAGTTATACTTTTAAAACTCCAGAATGTCTACTGAGTTTCTTTCTCTTTGTTGGTATTCCCTAATTGGTAAGATGTCATTATCATACTTTTCTTTAATTCTTTTGTTATCGCAACATAGTTACAAGAGGAGACTCCCTAAAAATCCTGAAATTATTTTTCTTTGATGTGAGAGAGATTGTGTATTCAGAATTTGTTCTTTCAGGTCAAACAGTCAACCGAAGCTTTTATCTGGAAGTTTTGAGAAGGTTACATCATGATTTGCTGAAGAAATATCCTGAGTTGTGGCAAAAAGATGACTGGTTCTCCTACCATGACAACTGCACCTGCCCACACCATGCTGAGTGTTCAGAAGTTTTTTTACCAAAAACATACCCCCAGTGTGTGACTCTCATGTCCCACCCTCCCTATTCACCTGAACTCACCCTGAGCAACTTCTTTATGTTTTCTTAGATGAAAAAGGTCCTCAAAGGAAATGTTTTGCTGGTATAGAAGAGGTGAAATAACTAACAGTAGAAACACTAAAGTGCATCAAAATTGATGAGTTCAAAAACTGTTTTGATCAGTGGAAAAAGTGTCTCAATAAGTATATTGCATCAAACAGAGAGTATTTTGAAGGTGACTGAAGTTTAAACACATAAGAATAAATACGCACTTTTTTAATAAATAAACTCTGAGGATTTTTTGGATTCCCCACCCCTTGTATAACAGCTGATTTAAAGTTTTTGTCTACTAAATTTATCATCAGTTCCATCCCTCCAGGGACACATTTCTTGGCTCCATTTTTATCCTGTGTATGTCATATGTCCATTTTTCTTTGCATGTCTCATAATTTTTGTTGAAACTGGGTATTTTACATAATATATTATATATTGTACAGCTATGACATTAGATAACTTTCCCTCCAAAGTTTGACATTGTTGGTGATATGTAGTCGCTGAGTTCTCTGCTGGGTTTTGTGGATTTTTTTATTATTATTATTGTTTTTATTTTTAAGCTGGGTTCTTGAGTCAGTATTATTTAGTAGCTAGCCAATGTTTATCAGAAGATTTCCATAAGTGCTTTGTCTATGTCTTTCACCCTTTGCCAAGGGGATATGTGCATAAAGTCGTGCCTTTACTCTTTTTCTTTGTGGGCAGGGAGGGTAGTTCCCTGGCTGGGAATTGAACCCAGGCCGTGACATTGAGAGCTCTGAAGCCTAGTCACTATACCACCAGGGAACCTCAAGTCGTGCCTTTAAACTTCATGCAAAGCACAAAACAAACTTAGCTTTCACTTCCTATTTGTGTAAGACTTCTGTGTCAGCCAAGCATGGACTGGAGTGACTGGAACCTTCTTCTTTCCCAGGTCAAGTCCTAGACATACACACATTGACTACAAGATACCCAGAAATGTCTCAGAGATTTTTGAAGTTCCCTAGTTCTAGTTGTATAGACCTCTAAGACTTCCTTATGAGTTTTTAGTCATGTTCTTTTTGCCTCAACTGAAATCACAGGCTTGAACAAGCAACTATGATGTTGTCAGCAGATTACTATTATTTCAGGTAACATCCTGGGAATAGGGCTTTGGTGTTGTTGTTGAGCTAATCTCTGAGTCAAATCAAATAGCCCTAATACTCTGGAAATGGAAATTTTCCAGGTAGCTACTAATTCAGACAAAATATTGATTGTACTATATGGATGGGTCTTTTAGTCAAGTTCCAGAAGTGTTCAGTCCTCTCATTGGCTGTGATGCTGCTGGCGTTTGTGACTACCATACTTCTGGACTGGAAAGGAACAGGGAATGGGAATAGCCTATGTTAAAATGACATAGATACTACTGTCTTACAGGGGCTTTGTAGTTTCTCTTGAATAGACAATTTTCAATTTGTTCTATGGCTTTAGATAATTTCCAGCGTTCTGAAATGGTTGATTATAGTTGTTTCGCTAGTACTTTCTATGTTTTTGTGAGAGAACAATTTCACTAACCTTCTTGTTTTGCATTCAAGAACACTTCTCTATTTAAAGTGTTGCCTTTTATCATGCCTGTGGTTTTGTAATTACAATATATGTGGAAATATTAAACCAGTGTTACCTTGTCATTTATCAAGAGCCAGGTCGCCCAACTCAAATTTTAGGGTTTCTTTAAGAATTCTAGTTTCTTCCATAATATTAAAATAATACTCCTTCTTCTATTAATGAGGGAGAAGGAGATGATATAAGGGAAGTCTATGCTAAGAAGGAAGAGGTAGATCAGTTGCTCTTTTGTCCTGATAGATTATGGGAAAGAAAAGAGAGTTGACTAACTACTGAGAAGAGATCTTTTATTTCTTCATTTTCTCCACTCAGAACAAACCCCAACAGTAAGGAACCCAGTGGAAATATCCAGTTCCATACACCTGGAGATCCTGAAGGAGGGTCTCAGAAAGATCATCCTAAAGCAACTTTCTTTGTTTCCTGAGGCCTGTGCATGGTACTCAACCATGTAACCAGATGTTGAGGTTCTGATAAGAGCAGAAGACTGGGTAGGACCCAGGGTCTGAATGAAATGGCTGCCGCATTTAAAATATCCCATAAGTGCCCTGGGCTATAGATTCTAGTCTTGAATGTCATCCACAAGGTCAAATGAAACCAGCTGCACCTGAAAAGTCGCCAATCCAGGGAGCATTTCTGAGTGCTGCCTCATGACAGAGTCCAGAAGAGACAAATAAGGTTTGGAGAATGCTACATAAGTTCCAGTCATTTGCCTGTCCTGTTGCAGTTAAGTTACCCTTGGAAGAAAGCAAGGAAAGGAGGCAGGAACAGAGGTAGAAGGAAGAAATCTGAAGCGCATTTACCAAAAAGAGACCGTCATTCAAAATACAATATTCAAACTGGAAAAGCCTGTGGTGTAGAAATGGGAAGTTGATAGTCTCTGCCCTCACCTTGCTAGGAGATGAGAGGGGATAGTAAGAAAGATCAGTTATATTTTTTTAAAAAAGCTCATTTTCATGTTTCATCTAAGTGTAGTTCAAGTCCACTTGGAGCCAATTGCATCTCTTCTCTTTTTCCCAGGCAGATAGAAATGAGCTACTCTCCATTCTAATTGAACATGGGTTTAGTCTCTCATGCTCTCCTCTCCTCTCTCTTTTCCTCTCTGGTACAGCCAGCAGAAGGGCTAGGGCTAGGTTTCGTCTGGCAGAAGCAAATTTCTGTGTTTATTCTCACCACTTGTTCTCAGTCTCCACATAAGGTTAGAGGATTATATTTTCATTAACATCCAAGATCCAACATTTCTGTTTTCTCTGGCTTGAATGCTCTCTACCACTTCCCTTGTTCCACCTATGTGTCCTTAATCGATCAACTCGAATCTCTATTTCCTATTCCCCAGCCTGAGTCAAAAACCAGTTTTCCACAGCTCCCTGTCCATCTCCATCTTCTTCCCTTCAATAGTATTGTGTGTGTTCACTTACTTTCCTGTTTCCCCCACTGGACTCTGAGCTCCTGGACGCCTGTTGTGTGTCTTCTGCCCTTTCTCAGCACCTAATTAGTACCTGGAAAGCAGAAGATATTCATCCTGGGACTGGGTATTTCCTTTTGATTCTGTGCCTCAAATTTTACCACTTTGTACTTTTTGTTCATTCAAAATATTGAGGACTTACTAGAGGTCTGGCAACAAATAAAACCCAATCTTTAAATTTGAGGAGCTTATGATTTTGTGGAACAGATAAATATACCTTCAAAACACAATGTATTGAATTCTTTAAGGAAAAAAAAAGTTGTGGAAGCAGAATAAACAAAGCGCTAACTTTCACGTGGGATCAAGGTAGATTTCACATAGAAGGGAACATTTTATTTGAATCTCAAAGAATGAAATCAAATTTTGTAAGGAAAGTATAGGTGGTCAGTCATTAAATAGTATATGAAAAGCAAAGAAGGTAGTTCAAGCTTACATCCTTAAATTTATTATTACATCCAAGTGTTGAAAGTATGGATATAGGTTGACTAAAAGCCTTAACTGTATTTACTGGTTGGAACCTAAGAGATACTTGAATTACAACCCAGGTCCTACACCTGAGCTCTCAATGTCAACTTAATTTCTAAGTACAACTACAGACTTCATCGCTATGTTTAGATTGCCCATGGCTTTCATTTACCCAGGCCGTCACAAAGCTGGGAAAAGATTTTCGGTGTCATCTCTCCCAATATCCCTAATAATATAGAATCCTTCCTGGAGTATCCATGTCAGGACATCATCCCAGAGTCTGGCCCACATTCTGGCCATGTTTTCTCTGGCATTTCCTTTAGTAAAATACTAAAAACGGACATGTATTGCCTAATCCTAAACGTCTTTTTTATGCAAAACCAATTACATTAAACTGTATGAAGATAATATCAGAAGCATATCTGGATTTTCTAATACCTGCTCTGGTTTGAGGAAGTGAATAATAGGGGTGAGGTAAATAATTATTTTCAGTCTGTGAAACTCTTGAATATTCATGTGTACTATGTCAGAGCACTATTTTGACTCTCTCTCTCTCTCTCTCTCTCTCTGTTTTATTTGCGTAGCCTATACTATGCTATTTTTCTTTCTATGGTTAAGTAAATCTCTGCCTCTTACATGCTGTGATATGTCTGTTGCTGACTCAATCACTAATTATAATTCGCTAAATGAACACTCATGTAAAATCATGATATCCTAACTATAAAAATAAGCTATAGACAACAGCAATATAGAGGATAGATATCAAAAAGTCTACTTGAACAGATAAAGATACCTACAGTGAAACAATATACACAATACAAGAAGATTATCATAAATGTAACTTTATAAAACGCATAATATTTTATTTGAAATTCTGTGAGTGATTAGATGCCAAATGAATGCTAATGAAAATAGGTGCTTTAAAAATCAGAGAGAAAGTGAGAGAGAAAAGGAGAAAGGGAGTGAGGGAGGGGGTATTCAGAGGGCTGTATGAGGTCAAGGGAAAGATCACAGAGGTGAGATCAGTTGTAGAGATTATAGCTTGAGCTGAGAACAGACAAATGGGTGGATGATTACCTTTGTGGGGAGAGAAGGGGAAGTCATTAGGAAAGGGTACACAGAGGGCTTCTGGGGAGCCAGAAACATTCTAGTTTTTTAATTAGTGTTCATTTGTTTCTAGTTCAATTGAGTGTTCATTTGTTTCTTAAAACTTTCTGAATGTATTAAATTCCAAAACAAAAAATGGTTTAGGAAAGAGATCAATGGGTGGAAATGATCTGTAAATTGAAAATGAAGTGTTCTTGAAGCCTCCACTATGACACTGGGAAGTCCAAGATGAGTAAGACATAATCAGGGCTCTCTGGAAGCTTCCATTCCACGCACAAGGGAGAACAAGGTGACTGGAGATTAGTCTAGAAGGGAGCCTGGGACAAGATTGTGAACACTCATACACAGCACTGAGGCACTTCAACCTTCCCCAACAGAGAACCACTGAAGGGTTTTAAGCATATTTAAGTGACAAGATTTTCATTTTGGAAAGATAATTCCGGTTATAAAATATGGATTGCAGAAGTTAGGTAAAACTGAGAGTGTAATATTTCTGATAAGTCTCAGATTGTTTTAATTTTATCAAATACATGTTTTCCTTCCCCAGTAATTTTGGGCTTCTGAACAGCTGTATTAAATTCTTATATTTTACAGAATAGTATATACAATCATTGTGAGTAAATGCAATGAATATAATTTAGCTTTAATTGGTTTCGTTAGGGTAGGAAGAAGGAAATAGAAATATTAGTTGAATGAACAGACTGATAAATTATCTTAATGTTTTCAACCTTCTAAAACCTGTTGAGTTGTGTCTAATTTTATCAACATGATTAAATCAGCTTCTAAAGTTTGATTTGCTCCTAATTGCATTTATCCCTGTCTCTTTCAATCTCCTTTACTATACCAGGAAACTATAAAAAACTAATTATAGCAGATAAGCCTCCAACCAGTATACTCATATATCTCTATAAAAATATAATTGCAAGTTGGAAAAGAGCCACAGCTCTAAGATTTTCTTGTAGGTATCCGTGGGCACTTGTTTGCAAGGTTGTATTTAGGAGTCACTGCCCAGAACCCAGGTTTGAGAAAACATTGATGGGAAAGAAAAAAAGAACAAAGGACCAGAAATCATGTTATTGGTGTCAGCAGTTCCTCAACGTGATAATGTTTGCATCATGTCTGTGGGGGAATATGAGAATATGAGCTATTTTTAGAATTTTGTTTTCCATGTTCTGACAAGAACCCTTCCCTTTTTCCTCAATTGTGTTTTTGGTTTTTTTTTTTCTTTTAAGTCAATGGTTTTAAGTGGAAAATGCTCTAGAGCAGGAAGAGGAGGAAGGAAGCTCCAGAAAACCTCAGTGACAAAATTGGGACTCCTGCATGGCTCTTTCACATGTGCTTGCATTGGTTTTTTTAAGTTGGAGTGGATAAAAGAGAGGGTGGAGTGCACCTATACCCAAAGAAAGACTTTATCCTTCTCTATTAATCCTCAACACACTCAGGATATGTAAGAGAAATTTTCAGGAAGGACCTAAGAAAGTCAGATACAAGCTGTGGTCCTATCTGAAAAGCAATATAAAGCCCCCTTGCCTTAAACCAGCATGAAAATAAAGATCACCCAGTAATCAGGTTTGAAAGTCTCCCTTATCCACCTTGGACAGTAGACTTCATGATGGGAACTTCATCAGGCCTTTATCCAGAAAGAATAGAATCATATCCTAGGGTGGTGGTGGGGTACAATACTCCAAGCTGGTCAAGTCCTAACATTCTCAGATCCAGGTGTGAAAAAATAGAGAGCCATGTACCATATTCTAAATAATTGAAAGTTCTAAGTAAAACTAAGAGCCTGTTAAATTAGCTATGTTCTATCACTTACACGGATTATAACAGTTTAGAAGACCAAATTCAAATCCAGAATTTGCAGGCTCTGCTCAGAGGTCTGTGCTTGAATGTAGTAGCATGAGGGAGCTGGTTCCCAGCCCCCAGCCCCCAATCTGCTTCCTCTTCGACCTCTGGCTCTTTTCCAGAACATGATGAGCCATGAACACATGTGTGGGCATTCCAGCCTGCCCAGCCAAGCTCTGTCTCTATCCCTACAAATAGAAATCCTACAACTAGCCCTTGTGCCTACCCTTAAGTCATCCCCTGGACAAGTTCTAGAGACAGGAAAATGGGCTGGTGACCCATAATACAAGCTCCGCGTGCCTGGGAAGAGAAAAGCCAGGAGAGGCCGAGGCCTCAAACAAACTGTACTTTAACTTAAGTTAGAGTGGGTATACTTTCTCCAGTTCAGCCTCAGATTTCACACTTGACATTCAGGGTAAAACCAGAGGACACCTAAGAGAAACAGTTATTTTAGGTGAGCCAAGCTCATTAACAGAGTTGAAAGACCTTTGGCATGGGAGGCTAGAACATGGAGCTGCGGTCCCAGATCTATATCTATTCCAATAGGTCCACCCCCAAAATCAGTGAAGCCATGGCCAAGAATACTAAGGGAGATCCTCATACCATACAACTAGCTATGAAAAAGTTGAAGTCAAGTATCAAACTGTTCAATAAAATATATTCTGTCCTCCTACTTTAACAAATACGCCTTCAAAATGATCTTACGAGGCCAGGTTCCAATTTAAAACTCTCGGCCTCTTCGAACTTGCTATGGAATGTGATGGTGCCGAGAGCCCACCCCTGTCCCAGACCCCCACTGCTGCTCCTCCAGCCCTGGCTCCTTCCCACACATGCATGTGTGTCAACACCTGCACTTACACATCCAAGCTGTGCCCACAGCACTGCTCACTCCCTACCCCTTCCTATCATTGATGTAAACTGCTGGCCTGACCACTCTGAGGCCTGGGATGTGCACACTGTGATGTGGTGCACGCTCTGCAGGATGAGCCCAGGGAAAAGGCCCTAGCATGGAAGCCTGGGAGCGTGTATGGTGGTCCACAGGTTCCAGGTCGGCATGTCCACGTGGCCCTGCCAACAACTCACCTGGAAAGAGTGCAGCCAAGGAAAGGCTAGCACGTGGCCCAGGGGCTCCCAATACCACCTACTTAAGCACCTGGCCCCCAGGAACAGCCTGATCCTGGAGGCTCTCATCAGGCATTGGGACTCTCTCTTTATTAAACAAGAGTTGATAAACTGAACTCCATTAAAATTAAAAATTTCTGCTCTGCGAAAGATACTGTCAAGAGAATGAAAAGACATGTCATAGACTGGGAGAAAATATATGCAAAAGATACATCTAATAAAGGACTGTTATCCAAAATATATACAAAATACTTAAAACATAATAAGAAAACAAACAGCCCAATTTAAAAATAGGCCAAAGACCTTAACAGTCACCCCACCAAAGATGTTCAGGTGGCAAATAAGCACAATCAAAATACGTTCCACATTATATCAGGGAAATGCATATTAAAACAAAATGAGATACAAGTATACACCTATTAAAGTGGCTAAAATTTAGAACACTGACATCAAATGCTGGCGAGGATTTGAGGCAACAGAAACTCGCATTCATTGCTGGTGGGACTGTGAAATGGTACAGCCAATTTAGAAGACAATTTGGCAGTTTCATAGAAAATTAAACATACTCTTACCATATAATAGCATTTGCACTCCTGGGCATTTACTGGCTGGAGCTGAAAACTTATATCCACACATGGATGTTTACAGCAGCTTTATTTCTAATTGCCAAAAATTTGAAGCAACTCAGATGCCCTTCAGTAGGTGGTGGATAAATAAACTGTGGCCCAACCAGACAATATTATTCAACACTATAGAGAAATGAGCTATCAAAGCATGCAAAGACATGGAGGAAACTTAAATGTGTATTACTAAGTGGTAGAAGCCCATCTGAAAAGGCTCCTTGGTATAATACTGACTCCAACCACGCAACATTTTGGAAAACTCAAAACTATAAAGACAGTGAACAGATGGAGGAGAGGGATGAACCAGCAGAGCACAGAGGATTTTTTTAAGGCAGTGAATCTACTCTGTATGACACTATAATGATGGATACATGTCATTATGTATTTGTCCATAGAATGTACAACATCAAGAGTGAACCTTAGCACATACTGGGGTTTGGGGTGACTCCAATGTGTTGATGCAGGTTCATCAACTGTAACAAATGTACACTCTGGTGGGGAACATCGATAATGGGGAGGCCGTGCATATGAGGGGGCAGGGGGTATATGGGAAATCCCTATCTTCATCTCAGTTTTGTTGTGAACCTAAAACTGCTCTGAAAAGTAAAGTCTATTTTTAAAAAAAGTCTAGACAAGACAGAAACCTAAAAACAAAGATAATTGTGACCAGCAATACTAGATGAAAAATTGAGTTATCTTTCTATTATCTCTATAGAGTATCACCAGTAACACTCACCAATAAGAGATGATAGAGTATTAAGAAGCTGTAAGTGCAGGAATAATTATGGTAGAGTGTAAGACAGACACCGTTTCACTCTTTTTAAAAAGATATTGCTATAGACTGATATGTGTCCCATCGAAATTCCTATGTTAAAATCCTAATCCCCAATCTGATGTGATTGGGAGGTGGAGTCTTTGGGAGAACATTAGGTCATGAGAGTAGGGCCCTCCTCAATGGGATTAGTGCCCCCTATAAAAGAGACCCTAGAGATCTCCCTCACACCTTCTGCCATGTGAGAACACAGTGAGAAGATGGCCATCTGTGAACGATGTCCTCACCAGACACCAATCCTGCCAGTGATCTGGACCTTGGTCTTGAACCTCCCAGAAATAACCTTCTGTTCTTTATAAGCCACCCAGTCTATGGCATTCTGTTACGGCAGCCTGAACAGACTCAGACAGAAATCCAGTAGGAAAGACAAATAAAAGAACAAAACGGCTGGTGCCCCATCCACTCCTTCCAGTGTATGTATTAATATAATAATTGGTAATAATTTTTAGCATTCACTACGTTACAGATACTAGGACACTTGCTTTATATAGATTATCTCATGTAATCCTCCTTATTCCCATTTCAGAGATGGGGCCAGAAGGCAGACACATAGTACTTGGTGGACACAGGACTTGAACCCAGGCATCCCGTTCTCTAGAACACAGTCTTGAGTACTGGGTCTCACGACGTTCCCAGACCCCCACTAGGCACTGAAAGAAAAAGCTGCCCTCTGGTCCCAGGTACTAGTCCTGCAAGCCAGGGCTGATGTATTTAACCTCTCTGTCCTCGGTTGTAAAATAGAGAAAATGGTGCCTCCCACCTAGCACTGTCCTGAGGACTGGGAGAAATAAGCTTTGAAAAGTGCCCAGCATGATGGTAGCAGAACGCTAGGTATTCAATAAGTGTCGGTCCCTCCCTTTTCTCTTTCCTTCCTTCTTTCTTTGGCTACTTGGCTGTTTTCTTTGACTCCTTTTATGAGTGTGTGGGGTCGGGAGGACCTACTTGAATGTGAAATTCACAGTAATGATATTGGTTTTCTGTTTGGCACATACACTATCTAGACACTTCCTCTATCCATCTTACCTCTTCCGTTTCTGCTGTGATCACATGATGGCTCATTGTGTTTGTTTTTGTAATAGGTCACCACAGATCCTTTTCTTATGGGGAAGAAGAGGCAGGGTGTAACTTTTTAATCAAACACAAGGTCCTGTCATCACTCCTGGAAGTGATCTTACAACATGCATGTCCCTCTCGCCGAAGTCAGCAGTTGTTTTGACGCAGAGGGACGGAGTAGCCTCCTGAGGAACCGTCTTTCAGTTCCGGCACGTAGCGTTTGAGGGCTGGCATTTATTTAGTCTGGGCTGCCTCCTACTTTCTGTAACTGCATCTCTTGTGACAAGGCAGCTTCCTGGTTTTACAGGTGGGTCACGAACATGCCACGTGAGATAGAGATGCTAGCACAGAGCTGGATGATCCATTGCCTTTCCTAAGGAGTACAGGCTGTTTTATTCTTTGCTTAAGGTAGTCAAAAGCAAGCCCCTTACATAAAGAAAAAAAAAATCTACTCCTTAAAATCAGAGGAGCAGAGTGATGAGGGACACAGACTGCACCATGGTAGCAGTGTCTCCATTCAGTGACCAGGTTCAAGAAAGCAAAAGTCTGAGCTACTTGCTCCTCCCACTGGGGAGAGAGGCCGATTTTTACCCGTTTTTACCCTAACAGAAGGAAAATTCCCTGTGACTGTTCTGCCCACCAGAGATTCCTCCTGGCCAGGCCCAAGCTATTTGCATCACAACTGCCAACTCTCAGCCCCAGTTGCATCACATGGAAGCAGAAGCCCTGGAGGGATCTGATCTCTGCCAGTTTCTCTGAGCTGTTACATTGTTAAAAGTGAAACCATCTGCCTCTTTCACTTTGCACATTCCTGAGAAGCTGCAGCTACTTGCAGGGTTAGCCAAGCAAAGGAGGGAAGCTCGGCTCAAAAGTGATGGACAGCTTCCGCCTTTCTTGATTGAGAGCCGGGAACCACCCTCCCAACTTTGTTCACCTACCTTTAATTCCCCCAACTGCCAGGTTTTTAGTGGTCTAAAAGGACCTGCCTCCCTAATACGCACATAGGGAGATGGGGCTGCTCTTGGAGAGACTGAGAGGCCTGGAGTAGCCTGGGTTCAGTCCCAAGGTGACCCTGGCATTCAAGGACTTGGTATAATGATTCTCCTTGAAATCAGGCAAAAAATGCAATTGGAATAGTGTCTACTGCCTAATCCAAAGAGGCTTTGCAAGGTGCCAATATTTTCCCCTTTCATTTTTTTTGAGCTCCTTACGTAAAGTCTGAGAATGACTTTTTTTTTTTTTTAAATAAACATTAGAAAGGACAACCCAGCATGTTCTCCTTAATCTTTGGTGTACCTGTAGGTTGAGGGGAACTCCAGTGTGAAGACCAGAGATAAACATCCTCCTCCACTAATGCAGCACCCCAGCCTCTCACCTGCACCTTCACCCACTCCTCTCTCCTGCTTTGGTTCTGTGGCACTTGTGGTCCCCTGCTCAGCTTGTCTGTGAAGGTACGTCACTGGCTCTCTGCCTCCCTTTGCTGGCTTTGCACAAATTCCTCAGTCTCCACCTACCCAGAGGTGGGAAGAGCTGAGACAGGTTAATGAATGAAAAGGAAGCAATCACCGCAGGCCACACCCCAGTGCACCTTTTCCCAAGCGGCTTCCCAGGTATTGACTTGTGCTAACAATGAATGGGAAATTTTGGAGCTGTAAATTTCCACATCTCCACTTTAAAGAGCACAAGCTTGCTCAATCCTGAAACCGAAAAGGAATGTGTTACAGGTAATCGGTGTGTTCTAATTGAATTCTTTAGATTCTTTCTCACATTCCAAACATTGCTAGCCGGAATTTGGACCTCGGGGGCACATGGCAGGACAAAAATAAGTTATTTAACAACTTGTATTTTTTTTTCCACTAGATGCTCCAAACATGTTACCATTGTCAAATTCAAATTCTCAGATATTTTCATAAAATTCAGATCCTGTCTTAATTGCTGAGAAGAATTAGCCTCAAAAGTTTTTTAAGAAATTAAAAAATGTGTAAAAGACGCAAAAAATAAAAAACTTTCTTTGGGCACTTACGTTGAGTCTTTGAGTCAAGGACAAAGGTCCTTCCCCATCATATGCTAGTGCAAGCAGACCACACTGACGGGAGGGGTGTGCACGACGACACGCACCCGCGAGGTGCCCTCTCTGCTGCGCTCTCACCAGAGGTCTGACACATGTTTCCTTATTTCTGTGCAACATCTCTCACACAACTCTGGAGGACAAGGAGGAGTTTGCTAGGTCACAAAGCCCAATTAGAAAGGAGAGTCAGTGCTGCCAAGAGCCTCTTTGAACCTCTTTCTCATTTCTCTTCATATAGGCCTCATCTTGTCACTGCTGGGTGGTTTTCTCCACATTTGGCTAAAACATGGTCGCCAACAACGCTTGTGATTTCCGCCACCGGAAGTGATCTCACTGATCTGTCTCTCTCTCTTTCTCCTCAAGCTCAAAAGTCCTCAGGCCAAGAATTCACTGATTCAGCTTGGGAGACCCAAGGAATGGTCTCCCCTGACCAGAGATCGGGAACGAGGTATGTTCCTGGAAAACCGGATGTTTGGAATGGCTGGAATGGGAGAGTAACCAGTGGCTAGGATCCTAAATGGTCTTCTATAAAAGTTAGTGAAGGAATCCTCGAAGGATTTTAAACAGGGTAGTGGCAGGACGAGAGTATACCAAGGCTGTCCGGAAAACAATCCAACCATAAATGCCTCTATTTTTCATACGACATGGCTGGATACGTTCCAGACAGCTCTCGTATTTTCATAAGCACACTGTAATGTGGAAGAGAAGGTGTAGGGGAACTGAGCTTGTGCAGCCATGCACTTGTACCCATGAACTACAGTGTTTCCCTCCTGCACACCTCTGCCCCATGCAAGATTCAGGCCCAGAGCAGCAATGACCTGGGCCCCAATCTTAGCCTTTAGCCAAATCAACAGACTGGGTGGCTTACCCTTTGAATTGGAGGGGTGGAACCTCTCTACACACTTATTCCTAACCCAGGGCAAAAGAGGAGAATATCTGTGGGTTCGGCTTCCATGGAGACATTTTTTACCACATTGCCTCTGCCCCTGCCACGAGAGGTAGGAGGGAGCGGCTTTCATTTCTTTTCCTACAGCCCTCGAGTCAGAGGAAAATAATTACCTTTAATTGCACATTTGGGAATTGCTGCAGGAATGTCTCTACTTAGTGCAGGAGAGGGGAAATCTTTCCTCAACTATCTAGGGTCCCTGGCTGGGCCTGAAAATTGAACTGAGGAGAAAAGTACAAATTTATTTAAGTTTTACATGACATTGAAGACTATAAGGCAATGAAAACCCCAAGAAATGGTTAAGCCTGAGTGTTTCTATAGTAGGTTTGATGAAGAATGAAAAAAAAAATTGATAGGGCAAAATGACAAGAGCTTGGGTAATAAACTGGGGAAACTCAGCAAGGCCTGTTTGTTCAGCTTCCCCTCAGTGTCCCTCCTCTCAGAGATAAGAATGCCCCTTCCTCCATGTGTAAGGAGAGCTGCCTCAGTGGAGAAGGGGGAGGTCAGAGAGGTCCTCCTGCACCTACAGTTCTCAGATTCCTTCCATTTAAAATAGTCCATATGTTCAGGCACCATATGCTGGGGCCAAAAAAATGTAGACACATTTTAAGCGATGTTGAATTGAATTACAGTAGCAATGTATAGTATGACATTTGCTCAAATGATGGCAGTAATCAAATGAATGCTAACTGTCACCACGCGGCAGGCAGGACAGTCAAAGAAAATGGTGGAAGCACAGTGGTTGTTTGAGGAGCACAAGACCATTTTGAAGTGGTATTTGAAAATTCCAGAATGATGTTTGAGTTTCCCTCACTTTCTCCTAACTTTTAACACCCCTTGACTTCTACCTGTGGGGGCCCTTAAAGGATGTGGTGTGCCATAGAAAACCAGCTACACTGGCGGGACTTTGGGAAGAAATAGAAACAGCATGCACAGTGATACAAGTGGACACTTTGGTCAGTGTTGCTCAAGCACTGGTTTGCCATAATCAGAAGTGTCTGGACACCAATGGTAACCACTTTGAGCACCTCTTATAATTGCAGAAGTCAAATGTGACTTGTATTCATCTTTTGTTATCAGTATATATTGAGTATTACAATTTTAATACAGTGTTTTCCTTTCTTAAAACATGTCTACATTTTTTGGCACCTCTGTATTCTGGAGTAATGTGTTCTGAACCCCATCTAGTGACTTCTATTGGAGATCATCTTGCCTAATGTGGCCCCTGGTGGAATAAAACATTGTTGTTTGCTGTTGTCTAATGGCTGCAGATCAGTGTCCTGGTACCTTTCTTCTCAGAGTGTATTTGTTATTTCTGATTAATGGTCCATACCCAGCAACTCTCAGAAGAGAGTTCTGAATAGTCCGTGCCACTAATGAGCCACACCACTGACAGGCTGCTGAACATGCCACTTCTTTGTTTTTGAGATCTGGCATTTCATGTTCCACTTGCTACGTTCCTCCTTCGTGAGCAATAACCTTTGACACTTGTCATAGGTCAATTTGTCCAAGTAATTCTGTTAACCGCATGGCAGCAAGTATAGATCAGTATTAGGCCTCTGAAACCATAAAGACAGCTGCACAAACCCATGGTCCTCAGCCTGCTGGCTTTTGTTCTTTAGGCAATTAGCATTGCTAAAAGGGGCAGAAACTCAACATGCAACAAAGGCTGTATGACACTTCACCTTAGGACGGCCTCTTCTACTGGGTCTTTTCTCCTTTTCACTTTCATTTCTGCTTCCTTGATAAAACCTGCAGTCTTTTCAGTGTAATTACAGTTTAATTACTGGTTTATTAGTTCTGCTTTAACATTTTTTGCTTAGCTATTTATTTATTTATTTATTTATTTATTTATTGGGTTTTGTTTTATTTTATTTCTTTCAATTTCCTTAGGACTTTTAACGTGTTTTTTCCTCCTACCTAATCAAGTTAAGTGCTTTGTTTATTTTTTCATTATTTTTAACAGTAAAAACATTGAAGATTATGAATTCACCTCTGAGTTTTCTGTGACTTCATCCCAAAGGTTTTATGTATTATGAGGAGTTGTGACTTTTGTTATTTTCACCAGTCTGTTATTACCTAATTGGCTTATATCTTGTGTTAGTGGTTATATTGAAGAGTTTTAAACATTTTTACGTGGTTTTATTATAATTTATCAGAATTCTTGCATCAATACTGGTAATAACAATAAAGGATTACTGTCTCTCATTGTATGGCACTGTTACCAGACAACATAACCTGGAGGATTTCTTCTGTTGTTAATTTACAGGCACTCCTCACTTAACAAGTGAGTTCCATTCCTATGACTATAAGTCGTTAAGCGAATTGGTTGATAAGCGAGGAGCTTAAAGGCGTGTCTTGTAGTGTGTCATGGAACTGTAAGATATGTATTTTTCAATAGCTATCATACAACACAACACTTATAAACAAAATATGTAGTCTTGCGTGACTGTGAACTCTCGGTGTAGTGAATACTAACTGACTGCAAGAATGAGACAAAAACTGAGAAAGGGGATTCCTGAGACTTACACAGGCTGAGAAAGGGGATTCCCTGCACTGGAGAATGGGTCATAAATCCAAGTGGTCGTTAAACAGGTAGGCCATTAAATGAGGAGTGGCTTAGATTCAAGGAAAATAATTCTACTGGTTAACTAATTTGTGCTGCTTGTCTTTTATTTTCCCTGAGAAAATTTTTAAAAAGCAAAAGTCTTACTGAGATTCATAGATGTTCTTAGTCAAATGACTTATTTAGATACCTAAAGCCAAAGTGTGCTTATGTCTGAAAACATGGGCCTCCCAGATGTTACTTGATGTGTATCCTAAAGGCAAGACATTACAATCTCAAATGGCTCTGCAGCAAATTTAAGGGAAATTCCCCCCCAATGACCCAAATTCCTAGCATAATCTTCTATCTCAGTTTCAAATTTTCCCATATTTTCCTGTCCATCTAATACATTCAGACATTTTTCCATTGAGTTAATGATGTTTACTTTATTACTCATTCTTTACTTATCTACTCTCCAGCCACATCCCTCCAGCTGAGTGATTTACACCACCATTTCTCCCTGACACATCTTATTCTGCAATTACTTGTTTCCAATTAAAAAGCTGCTACATACAGAGAAAACACCATGCTTTATTCATTTCTACCACCCCAGGGCCTCCCTACCCACTGCATAGACGTTTGCTGAATTTGGTTTACTTAATTTTGAAAGCATTTTATGTTTAACAAGACACGTACCTGTCCTCTGTTTCCATGGTAGGATGTTAGAAAGAACAAGTTACACTGCAGAATTGTACACCTGGAACTTTTGTAATTCCTGCTAACCAATGTCACCCCAATAAGTCTAATAAAACTTTTAAAAATATGTTAGAAAGAGATGCCTGTTTCTTCATATCACTTATTGGAAGGGCTGAGGGTTTCCATGGGCCTACTGAAAGACCTTAATATGTGACCACTGTAGACCATAGGGGTTGAGGTCTAGTGTCAACCCAGAGAATCTCAACTCAATATATGAGCTAACTGCTGGCCAGGACATGGAATGTGTTGTTATATTGAGATTGGCCAACACTACTAGAGTTTATAAGGGTAAGGGATGTTGGTGGGAACCAGGTATGAGAGGTCACCTTGGGTGCCTATCTTATGAAGCCACCTGAAGAGGCAGCAGAACCTCAGCAACAAAAAGCTGGAGATGAATGTCAGATTACCAGAAGCTACGGGAGGCACAAGTAACCATGTAGATTAGAGAAGTATCTGCTTAGGACAAGGGAACTGAGAGTCTTGAGTCTAAGAGTCTTGATCCTGGCTTCCAAAGAACCAGCAAAGTGCTTCATGAAAGACTCTGCTCTAAACATCTGCCATGTTTAAACTGACTTTATTTGACCAGTTTAATTGATGCTTTTTAAAAATCCCTTTTACACTTCCTGATCAGCGAGTTCTGAGGGGATATGAAAGATAGAAAAATAGAGAAGCAGCCAACCATGTCCCCTTCCCCACTAGAAGCTTCTAGGCTAAAACAGGCTGATTCAGGTTAAGAGGAGATAAGCCATTAAATAAGGTTTTTGGATCTGTTTAAGAACTTTTCTGGGCTATTTCCAATTCCTGACTTCAGACTGCTCATTACTTAAAGTGAGCATACCCTGTGAATAGAAAAGCCTTGGGACCCACCAAAGTTTTCATCCAGGAGTGGGAAAAGATTATGTCCTCTGAATAACATTAAAGGGGTAGGAAGAGACAATGGACTTGCCCTCTGCTTATATCATGGGTTGTGAATGGCCACTCTACTGCTCAGACTTCATGTGATCCACTAAATAACCAGTGAGAAGTGAAGGGCATTTTTAAAGCCAAGACCTAAAAAGGTTATCTGGAGCCAATAGAATGTCAGCTAGACCTCTTAGCTGCAAAAAGAGAACTTACTCTGTCTAGTTTAAGGAGAAAAGAAATTTATTGTGGGATGTTAAGTAGCTCAGGGGACTGGAGAACTAAACTTATGGCAGAGTTTCTAGAAACTTCTCCCAGAACCTCACTACAGAACTGTACTTCCACCATCGACCCCAGAACCAAGCCATTGCCCCTTGCACATAGACTTGTGCCTCACACAACTCACTCCAAAGTTGTATGCCTGATTGGTGGACTCTAGACCACATGCCAGCAATATTCTACCCAAGGAAGGTGGGAGTCATAATAGGAAAACAATCAAAATATGGAGTCTATTCAAAAGACATTGGACAACCACAAATGACAGATGTCCTTGACTCACCCCATGTGAGTACTTAGTATGCCATTTATTCTGCTTTCTCTTCCTGTTCATTGCATTATGTAGGTAGTGTTATTTGCCCTTTTTCTAAAGCCAAGGGAATTGTCTTGGTTTTATAGCCTCTCTTGGCAATAGGAACTTTGTGCCTGTTTAGATTCGTAAAGATTGCAAGTTATAGTGCTAGCTGCCTGACAGTTTTACGTTCAGAAATCTTAACATTCAGCTATGGCTTACAACATCCATGAAACTTCTCAGGGAGCTCCAACTCACAATGACTTCTTTTTCTAATATAATAGCAACCCATGTCTGTTCCAATCACCTGCACTTGTAACATCTTTCACGGTGTTGTCATTTAACTCTTGTTTGCAAAGGTAGCTGGAGCGGAGTGAAGAGAACTCCACCTGGGGTCATTTCTCGCAGACATTCATATGTACGCTCCCCATACTTGATGCAAGATAAGTGTTCAGCGAATATTTGTGTAATTGCCACATTCAGATGTCTTACTGGGTAGTAAGCTTCTGAAAAACAATCCAAAGCCATATGACCAAAGTTTTGCCACTTTCTCAGCCTGCACCCACCCTTACCTAGTGGCTTATTAGGAACCTACCTGCAATATGTACCCACCTCAGTGATTGCCACCACCAGGCTCAGTGTCTCTGTCAACTCCAGTGTCAATCCCAGAAATCCTGCTGGTTCCCAAGCAGTTTTTCACACTTATTTGAAGAAAGTTTCTGTAATACTCAAGTGTGAGTAATGAGGACATGACAGAAATAAGCTGTGTGACTTGTGACATAGGTTGTAGGCCAGTGGCTCCTGAAGTTTCTGGGGCCCACGTGAGCTCTCACAAACCACGGGGTCTGGATGAGCATCTGAAGATACCCTGCTCTGAAAACCAGTTGCTTCCTCCTCATATGAGTTTTTTCTAACACCGTGTTTCCTAACCAGAGGGAACAGTTCTATTTGTTGGGTTTGGTGCCTCTTACATGGTGTGACTTTTCCTTCAGTGTTTGCTCTCTTTGCATTGGGTAACTTGGTTTGGGACCTGCCTATTCTGGTCACCCTCACCTGTCTCTGGTCATTGTAGGAGAGGAGCAGGGCCGCTGGCTGGACATTAGTGACTCAATTCATCTCCTTGATGAAAGCTCCAGGGTCTCCTCCCATTTCTTATCTCTGTGGACTCTAGGCTTGGAAGCCCCTCAACTAGTCCTACCTCCACCATTATTTTCTCCCATTTGTGATTTGTAATTTTCAAGGACAGATTACTCTGTACATTTGCTCTGCTCTGAATTTTACCCTTCTGGTATTCTAAAATTTCACAGTCACTGAGGTAGTAACTACCTAGGTCTATCTGGCTAGTGTTTATTACAAACCAATAATCCCTTGATCCGGTTTCCATAACACTTTATATTTTACAAAACACCTTTGATTATTTCATTTAGTTCTCATAACAATTTTGTCCTAACATTATACAAAGGAAGACAGAGAAGTTTAGTGACCCATGCAAAGTCATTAAATAAAGGATATGGGATCTCTGCACTTTATGGCATGCAAGTAGGTCACAGAAGCTCATCCTTTCTGCACAGGGTCAAAAGCCCTCACCTCTCTCCCCATTGGAACAACTATCTTACCTACAAGATGCACATCCCAAAGCAATTAATCCTTCAACTATGTTGATTGGAACTTCTAATTTAAGCCCATCTCCATAGTTAGATTTTTTACTAAATTTTAAGCATCTCTGCTACTTACCTCTTTAATACTTCATTTACAAAGAGCTTTTCATTATCTTACTCAAGTCAATCAATTTTAACATTTACCTGGAACACTGGGTAAACAAACCATGAAGCTAAATCAGACATAGCAGAAGAGAATGTCTAAATCAATTAGTGATGTCTGCCTTAGAGGAAAGAGAATGGTGACAGTCTCTCTGAGACACTTAAACCTCCCCTTTTTCTATGCATTCTGCCTTCATCTCTCCTCACTGTTTCCTCTCTTTTCTGCCAGTCAAGTTTCCATTAGTGGGTGTGAAACTCAAGTGTATTAGTTATTTCTGATTGTTATTTAAAGTACAGCCTCTTTTTCAAGTTGGAATTTCAAGAGTATCTACTTATTTGTTCCACAACTTTTAAAATATTTGGCTGACATGATCAAATTTGCTCTAGTTCCAAAAAAGAATCCAGATACATTGTGAATTTTATTTCTATTTCAATCTTTCTGACATTGACCAAGAAGGTAGAAGTAGATGACTGTTGATCAAAATTTTTCTTTATGTGTATCTTAAGTTTTTTTTAAACAAACACAAACAGAAGTTGACATATGTCTCAGAAATGCTGCTTCTCTGATCCTCAGTCCCAAACCTCCTTTTATAATTTCAGAATTCCATCTAAGTAACTTAAAAGGAGAATGTTTAAAGAATACTCTATTTTTCAAGGATGGAACATAAAGACAAGGAAATAAATAACTGGTTTTCAAACCCTTGAAACTCAACTACTTTAAAAGGTTAGTCTTTGAGGGTGGACATTTTATTCTTTGGCCAAATCACAATTATTGGAAATCACAGCCCATTCCTCTATTTTAAGCAACAATTTTATGTTAGTTACTTTAGACTCCCAAAATCATATAAGGATGTCATGGACAGGGTAATTCATTCCTGGCCAACAAATGTATCCAGCTAGGTTTTAGTCTTTCCATAGACACAAATCTCATGAAAAGCTGACTTTTGGCAAGTTATTATTTCATCAGGATGGGAACAAAGAACATGAAAATGTGAATAACAATAAAAACTGGAAAAAAATCAAATAATGCAGAATTGATGGTATCAGTACGACATCTGGCACATGAAGACACACTCCTCCAAACCCATTACTCAACTTCGAAAAAAACCGAAATAAATCTTTGGCTTGTGTGTGGTTTACATTAGAGATGACGTTTTCTCTGAAGAAACATAGTCATCCATGATTGAATTTTCCTCCAAGCCATGGTGTGTGGGAAGGGTGGAGGAGGTGACAAAGTTGAGGAGTGTGAATTGGTAAACACAAACCACAGACAAAAGTGGAAATGTGCCATCTTCTCTAACTTCTGTGAAACAGAGGCTGTAGTGTGATATCAGGAGAACCAAAAGGAGCAACCATCTCTTTCACAGGAGCTACACTCTGACCTCTTTTTACACGCCAAATAGCCCAACTAGAAGCAGATAAATTTATCGTTTTTACTTTAGTATGAACTTATTCACTCATTCATTCATTCATTCGCTACTCTCCACACATTTACTAACTGGCTCTAAGATGCCAGGATTATGAAACTGTAGACAGGATTAAGTTTTTGCTCTTACTGAGCCTAATACCTAGTGAAGGAAGCAGACATGCAATCTATCAGTTCCAATTGATACCAGACAGGATAGAAAGTACAAGGATCCAATGGGAGTACATAAGAAGGATAAATATCCATACTTGGAATAAAAGGAAAGCCTTTCTGAAATAAGTAATAATAAAGACTAGAAAGAAGGAGTAGATATTAAATTAGTCAAAGGAGGGGGAAAATTATTTCAGACAGACAGAGCAACAAATATAAAGAACTGAAAATAATATATTCTGCTCTGAGAGTTGAGAACAAATGTGAGTAGGCATGGTAGAAGATAAGGCTGGAGAGATAGGCAGACACACCAGGTCTTAAAGGCCTGGATATTATTTAAAAATTGTATGTAGCTGTAAGAAATGGAAGTCAACAAAACAATGGTTTAATTAAGATAAGGGGTTATATTTTTCTCATGTAAAACAAATCCAGGAGTGTACAGTCCAAACTATCTTCATGATGGAGGAAACATCAAACACCTCAGCCCATTCTTGCTTTCAGTTCTGCCATCTTTAGTGCAGGACTTCTCTCAATAAGACCATTTTAGGGTCCCAAGATGGCCACTTCAGCTTGAACCACTATGTCTTCCAGTCAAGGAAATAGAAGGAGAAAACAACAGCAACAGGTTAGAGTCCACCTGCATCAGTTTCCTTTCAATAGAACTTTTCTAGAAGTTACACTTAAAACATTGGCTTATATTTAATTGGCCAGAATTTAATCATATAACCATTCCTAGCTACAAGAGGTGCTGGGAAATACAGTTTCTTAATTGAGCATAATTCCCCTCCTCAATGAAATCAGGGTCCTGTTAGTGAGAATGAAGGAGAAAAAGATGTTATAAAAGTAACTAGTAGTCTTTGCTATACCACACTATGTTAATTCTATCCTGAGAGCAACAGAGAATTATCCAAGAGTTTCAAGCCAAGAAGCAACATGGTCAAATTTGTATTTTCAAAAGGACCTCTTGGATGCAGTGTAGAGACTGGATTGGAGGGGATGTGATTGGTGGCAAAGGGACCCATTAGGAGGATACTGAATAAAACCAGGCAATGAG
Source organism: Lyroderma lyra (assembly GCA_004026885.1). Classification (NCBI taxonomy): domain Eukaryota; kingdom Metazoa; phylum Chordata; class Mammalia; order Chiroptera; family Megadermatidae; genus Lyroderma; species Lyroderma lyra. The sequence goes on from PVJL010004417.1 coordinate 66,049, forward strand.
TGATGGTGGCCAAAAAGTGTGATTTGAATAGGATAAAAGGTGAGACCAGGAATGTAAAAGAGCAAAGATAAGGATCCTGTTGGTAGCAAAGACAAATCTCACCCACTTATTGTATCTGATGTAGTTAATCCCCGTGTAGCACCATTCTTCTGGGAAAGCAAGCCAGCATTGCATTTAACTCAGCTCTTTAGATGTCATTCTGCAACTGGATACTCGGAGTGCTGGTTCTATGATTTTTTAAATATTAAAAACTTATTCTTATTATATATGCACATCTATTTATATAATTTTATATTAATTTATAAATAGGAACTTCACAAATTCTATTGTTTTGATGAAATATTTGACACATGCAAAAATAATACATTATATACAAGGTATACTATGGAATATAATAATAAAACTAATACTAGTTACCCACTGTCCAAGTTAAGACTTAGCATGCTAGTAATACTTCCTCATATTTAAAACCCATGACCCACATAGAATCAAAATACCCACACTTGTCAGGTGCCTATGACTACTTCCTTTATATACACATAAGGAAAGCTGATGGCAACATGAGACTGTTGAAGACTCAATTGGTCTCATATTTTCCCTAGTGCCATGACTTACCCTAAAACCATAATAATAATAATAGTTAATATATAATTAGTACTTATTTTGTGCCAAGCATTCTTCTAAATGCTTTACATACATGAAATAACTTCATTCTCTCAATGGTTCTATAAAGTAAATATTATGATCCTCTTCCCTATTCTATAGGTGAACAAACTGAGGCATGGAGTGCATTAGTATTTTGCCCAAGGTCACATGACTAGTTAATGGTGAAACCAGGATTCAAACAGGCCACCTGGCTCCAGACCTGTTCCTTGTCACTACACTATCCCATTGCTGTAGAGTCATGATGATGGTGATGGTAGTGGTACTAGTGATATCTTTTTCCCTTAAATACGGCTACTCCTCTAGTAGAGTGTTAGATTATTCAGAAGTTTTAGAGATTTACCCATTCCATACATTTAAAATTTCTTGACACTAAGAATCAGGATGAAAAATTATAGATCTAAGGCCCACAGTTGTGAAGTGTATGGCAGATTTTATTCTGGAACACAAGGGCCTCATCTTAAGTATATCTCTCATTCTAGTACACCAGACTGGCTAGGTTTCAAAGAATACCTTGACTGTTGACTTGCAAATAAAGCATCTGCAATGAATGATACCAGACAAATCAATGGCAAAGTTTTTATTTCTCTCCTTGATCACTGCTGCATGGAATCTAGAGACCCTTCTGTTTGTAAAATCTCCAGTAAGTCACTTTAAATGTCTTTTGATTAGAGATGCGGAGTTCCAGATCCTTTTGAGCTAGTGGTGAATAAGGTTATACCCCAAGCATCTAACACAGTGTCTGGCACAGTATAAGCTCCATGAAAATGCATCATTGTCATTATAACCATTATTCTGATTTTAAAGTAAGAAAAAGTCCTTGGAAAATAATTGATTTGAAGATTTCACTGATGTTTACATGCAAGGCTTTATTTTAATGGTTTTATTAAATACTTAGTCTTCTGAAGAATAATGTTTGTAGTACTGCCATATTGCTTGATTTAACCTATACAATGACATTAGAAAGTACAAAAAAGCAAATATGTAGTTATAGAATAGCTATGTACAGCTTACATTTGACTGGTTATATTTATAATATAACTATAAACATGATTATTCCCCTCTGACATGCATCAACTTTAGCATAGATAGGAACCAGACTAACACAGTTCTCTGAGCTTTAAGCTGTGTCTCAAGATACAGCAGGTATGAAAAATAGTAAAGGTAGATTTATGGTCCGATTGCTTGACGCTGGGATTTTAAACATGGTTCTGTGAATGGTTTTTTATATTGTCAATTTCTTATTCTCTCCAAGTGTTTTCACTGAGCAATCCTAGCTAATGTAAAAGAAAAATACAAGAATCTCAATGACTTAAAATATTGGAAATTTCTTGTGTATATAAACCAAATTGGTGCTTCTGACTGGTGACAAGAGAGGGGGAAGAAGCTCTAGTCCATGAAGTGAGTTACAGATATAGGCTGAAGAGGGGGCTTCAGAGTTGCCCCTGAGTTCAGTATCCAGCCAGTAGATAGGAGAAGAACGTAGATGATTCCATTGGTGAGAACTCAGTCACATGGCCACTTCTAATTGCAAGGGAGGCCGGAAGGACCAGAAAAAAGAGGAAACTTTTTTTTCAATTAGGTAGTAGCTTCGGCTATTGTAAAGCTTCATTTCTCTCATTATTAAAATAGCAATTCTGCCTTTAAAAAACAAAACAAAACAAAAATTGTTTTAAGCCTGTAGTATTTTTAATAATAAAACAAAAAAACTACAGGCCTACCACTTCGTACACATCATAAAGTCTTCACTATTTGCTAATCAAGTTATTCCATTTATCTTATTCATTTTTCTTGCAAACCCATAAATTTTTTTTATCTTTCTTTATTTCTCTTAGAGACTGTTATGACTCGGGCAGGAACTGTGGTTTCTACAAGTGGTAACTGAAGATCATTAAGCATCTTGAAAATGTCGTGAACTATGAACTCTGTTTCATTCTTCACTTAATCCTCACAACAATCTGATGAGATGGGTTTCATTATCCCTATTTGTACAATGGTGAAGCAGGGCAGGCAGTAAGTAGGGAACCTACAAATAAGTAATTAGCCAACACAACTGATAAGTAATGGCCAAGTCTGACCTTGAACTCAAGCCTCATTAGTTCCAAATCTTGGGCTTATACTAGTCATATTATTCTGTTACCTTTCCACTTCTCTCAGATACCCAGAATACCCAGCATAGTGTGGGGCAACTGGTGAAAGAAATTGAACAAATGCTTATTTAAATAAATTGAATTGAATTTTATATATCCTCAAGTTTAATAAATCTCTAATGTAAATCTACGTTCTTGAAGGACACTTTATTTATCCTTTTCTTGATTTCTTGTCTCTCCATGCCTGCTTTATTTTTGCTTTTTCCTCCCTTGCATCCCCCCTTCCTTTTCATGATGCTCCAAGGGCCATCTCAGTCCAGCTGAGAAGGAAGCTTTCCTTTAGGAAGTTACATCATGCACTGTGCTGCCAGTTAGCTACTTGAGAATTTCTGGCAAAAGTCTAACAATGAGCATGACTTATTGTAATTTTAGAGAGGTTCCCATCTTACTTTCTTTATGGGAAAAACAATTAGTTCAGACCAGCCCTTCTTGTGAAATATGGATCTAGACCCAGACTTAACGTGGGACACTATTTCTTTCCTAGTCTCCTTAGCTAGATTTTATTCCTCTTTCAGAAAGACTTTTCAATTGACACTAAATTATCAGTGCAGCCTGTGAAACCAGAAGGAAATCATGCTTTGTGTGTGTGTGTGTGTGTGTGTGTGTGTGTGTGTGTGTGTGTCTAAAACCAGCTGGCTGAAGCCTCCTCTTACAAATATTTCCTGTTTGTAAGCACATGGCTGGGCTACACACTCAGAATGAATGAATGCTACAGCTTTCTTAAATCCTGTGCAAAGTACCGTGTTTTGTATACAAAGAAGTTGTGGGAGAGTAATTAGTAATGGTATAAATAATTTTCTGTGGGTAGCTGATTACTATTTATGAGGCTTGTGTAAAAAATTATATCCGTAGGCAGTAAGAATCTGCAGAAAACAGTAAAATTATGGGTACTTGGGAAGCTATTTCCATACTACCAATCTGGACCAAAAAAAAAAAAAATTCACCAGGGAGCAGGATCTGAACTTGTAGGAGACATTGTTAATGAAAATAGTCTGACCTTGAGATATTGCATCACTTTAGGAAAAAGAAATGTGGACCCAGTATGAAAATTTGATTAACAATATCAATGTTTTATCTCTGCACTTGCTAAGTTTCTTCTAAACAAATCATTTATTCACACACAAAAAATATTCATTGGCCAACTTGATATGCTTAGCGCTATGCTAAGTACTAAAACTCATCATTACAGTGCTTGAGAAAGAAACTTGCATCAAATCACTATAATGAAAAGTAGAAAATACTGTCATGAATGTTATATAATGTATAATGGGAACCCAAAGAAAAGAAAAGGTTTCTTCCTCTTAGTACAATTAAAGAAGACCTTATGGAGTTTACTTTGGGCTTAGACTTGAATGATGATTGCATGTTCAATTTATTCCACATTAAACACAACACAGTTTCAGAATAGCAATACATACAATGTGTGTGTGTTTGTGTGTGTGTGTGTGTGTATGTACTCATATCAAAATAAGGAAGAAATACTCATAACTATAATAGTTCTCATTTCCGAAATTGGTCATATGGTCACAGATACATAGGTGGTAATTTTAACTTCCTTTTCCCACTATCCACCCTCACCTCATTGACCCCTGCCAACATTTCTTGTTTCAAACAGAGCTGGTTTTTCCCAATTTTCAGATCTTGAGTTAAATGGGATCTCCTTCATGAAGTATCCTCCAAATTTAAAGTAGATACCTTTTATTTTATTTCTCATAGCACTCTGGTTTTTTTCCCTTGTCCTTACTTGTATTTTTTTATTTCTTTGTGGCTCTCAAAACAATATTTCTTAGTAAATGAGCACCCTATTAATCACCTGATCCTAATAGTTTTCCATTTCTGGTACTTTTCAGATCCATTCTTTTATTTATAGTCATCAACACTCAGTTTCTTATCTGATATCTTGGCTTCAAGCTTCTCCCCACTTCAATTACTACCCCACATTATACTTGATACTTAGTGGAAACTGTTTGTCTCATACTTGTATGTTTGTCTTTATATTTCCAGTATGTAGCACAGTAGGCACACAGTAACACACAGTAGGAATGAATAAAATATAATTTGTTATATAAAGAATGTTAAGTAAGAAGTCTACAGACTACATCTCTGCTCTCCTTATCTTATGAATTCAGTACTCTAAGAATGAAAATTTATAGACAAAATTATACTGGACTTTCATATGTGGGATTTTTTTCAAAAAATGTTGTGTATTTGACCTGTAACAAAATGAGATTTAACTGTAAATGGAATGAGAATTATTCATTATTCAACTAAAAGGACTGCGTTTGCATCCATTTTCAAGAGTTTAAAATAGTACGAACATGATTAAGGGAATACAAATAGTATTGATGAAAAAAATATAAAAATAAGGTGGTATAAAATTATCAGTGTTTTTTATGGTTGAATAGGTTTTTGAAGTACATTCAGGTAATGTGTGTGTCCTAGGGATAGAATGGACAAGAGTAGCAAGTATTTGGGGCTTGAGGGTAAAAGAAGATCAAGGATAACTCATTTTCATTTCTCACGAAGAAAAACAGTATCATTAAGTGCCAAGTACAATGCCTGGCATGTATAAGGGGTAGAACAAATTTATGTTGACTGCCTAAATATTGCTTGATTTATAATAGTGAGTGAGACTTTTATAAATTAAAAGGTTCAAGTTGCCTTAAGGAACCATCATAAGATTATAGTGTTACCTCTTGAATCTGATTGTAAGGGGAGAATAAAGATTGTCATATCCTAAAAATTAATGTGTACTAAATAAAAGTAGAGGGCTGTACTGAAATGACCTTCGGAGATTACTTCCTGCTTATATTTCCACAATATTGAATCCTCCTGTTGATTACTCTTTTATTTTATTATTGTTCTTCTTTTAACCTCAAACCTCAAAAACCAAAGAAGGTCAAGACCACATAAATCAGGAGGAAAATGAAAGGTCTTTTATATCCATTAGCAATAAAGAGAATGTATATGAAAGCAAAAGTATTTGCTCAGCCTTGGCATGACTCCAAAGAAATCCAAATGCCAAAATTTTGTGTTTTAGCTCCTAGCATTCCTCAGTTCCCTCCCGCTGACAGACCATAGATAAACAAAGTCAACCAGTCCCATTAACCGAAGTGCTGTTCAAGGCCCCATGTTTGACCATGTCTCCATGCACAGTGGCTCCAAATTTCCCAAGAGCTGTGGCAGAATGATAGGATACTCCAGACGCTCAACATCTTCTTCCTAAGGCCATGCCCTGCCTGCTTCTAGATTGAATGTTACCTTGTCATCCCCCAGCATCAGTCAAAACTAAAGGGTCTTATATCCCATGCCTTCAAGATTGGAATGAACCAACTGACCAGCTTTTTGTTGTGGGGAAGTGGTGGTTGTAAAGCATTAAAAGGCTTCACTTGTATCTGCTCTCCTAAGTAATACTTACATTTAAATTTTAACAGTGTCCTTCCATGTCTTGATCCCATGGATCATGGATTGAATGAGTAGTTGTAACAGCCACCATGGCTCATTACTAAGGATGATATTGTGGAAGATTCCATGCTCTGTGATGAAGTCTCCTCCACAGGAAAAAGAAAATTGTAGATAGATAGATAGATAGATGAAGACATACATACATACATACATACATCCTTACATAATATACAATTCCAAAGCACTGCCAAAAATTTTTATTTTAGAAACGGGATATGTTAAAGTCATAAACAAATAAATTTGCAGAGTAATTGAAATCCTCAAGGATTATTTTTTTAATACTCACAACATCTTAGGTTGCTATTTTAAAATACTTTTTAAAAAATATTTTATTAATATTTAAAAACCACCAACTTTCACTATGTTTAATAAGAAGGTTTCCATAAATCTTTTGCCAAAAGTATTAAAAACTTGATTCTTATGACATTCCTTTTTTTTAAATTTTCTTCTAGGAAAATTAATTTAAAACTTTTGTTCAACTGACAGAAAGTAAGATATTCATATGAACGGGGTCAAAATACAAAGTGATATTGAGAAGAAGTTAGGCTCTTTCCCCAAATCATAATAAATTCTCCTTATTTAAACACCTTCAGTGTCTCCCCTTGCAGGACATAGCAAAAGTTCTTAGCTGTGTCTTTATTGCCTCCAATATTTTATTCTCAAACTACCCTTTAATCCTTATCTCCAGCCATGACCAAACACAGATTCCTGTCTTAAAAAATAGAATGTGTTCAAATAAAGAAAGGAGTAAGTGCCATAACCACAGTGTAGTTCTTCGTCCCCAGAAAACACCATGAGAATTCGGCCTTTGCACATACCATTCTTGCCCTGCTGTATTCACCTTCCCTCTTCTTATCCAGTCTAAGTCCTGCAAAGCTCTTCCATTATGCTTCAATGTTCTCTCCATCCTTAAATCCCCATGATTGTGTTATTCGCTTATATTCAGCCTTGTGGAGTAAGTGACTTCTGTAAGTCAATAATTATTAGGTATTAAGACCATCTATGTTCCAGGCAATATACAGAGTGTACCCCAAAATGTATACACATTTTTAAGAAAGGAAAAAATCTGTATTAAAATTATAATACTCAATATATACCAATAACAAAAGAGGAATACAAGTCATGTTTGACTTCTGTGTTTATAAGAGGTGCTCAAAGTGGTTACCAAAAGCATCTAATACATAGATACTTCTTTAAAATGTGTATACATTTTTTGGCACCCTGTACTAAGTACTCTCATGTTCACAATAACCCTGAAGGTATACAAGGGCTGTCCAGAAAGTATCCAGTCATGTAACATGAAATACAGAGGAATTTATGATTGGATTTTTTCCAGACAACCCTCATATATTGATATCCCCATTTTACAAGATTTAGAGTGGTTTAGAAGGGAAGGAAGGAAGGAAAACTTGCCAAGGTCAACTAGCTAGTGAATGGCAGAATCAAAATTTAAACCTAGGCTCCCCAAACCATGATTGTTCCACCATGGCACTCTGCTTCATTTTGTTTGTCCATTTCATTAATTCATTGAAGTAGGGTATATCGTCTTAATCCAACCAGGACTCACTAAGGCATGTAGGCCTGGTAGGAGGTTACCTCAATTGTCTAAAAGAGAGTTAATAAGGAGAAGTGTGGTTCATGGTGAAGCCATAGTCCATAGGTGCATTGGTGGGGACTGGGCGAGGGAAATAAGTAGAATGACACTGGGGCTTCTGGCTTCAGAAATGATTATGATGCCTCCAACATCATGAACCAAGAGGAGAGATGGACGTGGAGAGGAAGAAGATGGCCATTGTGTGATAAATTACCCATTACATCCACGTGAAGCTGCCCTGAGGCAGGGTATGGTCTTTGGTGTTAACTATCCCCGGTGTAGAAATTAGCTGCGTGCCTTTGAGCAAATTACTTCACCTCTTAGTCTCAGGTTTTCGCATGCAAAATAGGAATAATAATACCTCAAGGAGTTGTTAGGAAGATAGAATTAAACAATTTATATAAAATGACTAATGCAATGCCTGGCATGTCATAAGTACTCAGTAAATGTCATTTTTATTACTGCTGACACAGATGATTACAATAAGTATAACACAGGAGTGGAAGATGTCTGAGCTGGAGAATGGTTTTAGATATCATTGATATCTGAGCAGTGGTTGAAGGCTTATGAGTCAATGAAATAGGCAAGTATATGGAGCAGAGATCACAGCTCAAATGCCCCGTAGTCAGGCAGCAGAGGGGCGAAGTGACTTGGTATGGAGGGCAGGCTGGGGAAGTCAGGATTGCACCACAGACCGAGATGACAGCTGTTACTCCAAAATGGGGCCCAGTATCACTAGATTTTGTTTTGTTTTGTTTTGTTTTGTTTTGTTTTGTTTTCTCAAAAGAAGCGAGAAATTTCCCAATGTTTAAATGTTGGCAACTAAATTCAACTCAATAAACAAATTGAACAAATATACAGCCCCCAGATTGTGGCTTGTGGGCTGCCAGGCTGTGACTTCTGGTGTAGAGAAAGAAGATGGCTGAGGGTGGAACCCTGAAGAACATCAGCATTAAAGGGGTGGGGAGAGAAAGAGTGAAGGAGACCAGGAAAGGCAGAGAACAGAGTGGGAAAGAGAGGACCAGAAAGGGCTAAGGGGAAAAGGCTTCTTTTCCAGGACGAGAGGCATCAACACTATCATAGGTAGCCAACTGTGCACCCAAAACCATTAGGAGCTGGGACCTCTTTTTGCAACTACAGATATAATTACCACTAAGCAGAGGGGAGATAATACTCACAGAGGTAATTTCAGGGTTAGAAATGGGGCAAGAAGTCCTGAGGGAAAGAACAGTGCATAGCAGTAGAATCCCATTTGAATCAGCCTCTTGACTCATGAAGAGGAGCCTTGAGGATTTCCAAAGATGGAGTTCGGCAGCTTAACCATTCACTGGACATAGTTCTGATGACTGAAAGCAGAGGCAGATAGGAAACCCGAAAGCCTGCCCCATCCTCCCCTCAGCAGGGAATTAGCTGATAATAACAAGGAAAGGAAGAGGATAAATAAAAATGCCAACACTCTAACCAGCAGTAAATTCTGAGATCATTTATTTGTTTCCATGTAAATATCAATATTATTATTAGCTATATTATTAATATCAATATTAATACTCTTCAAGAGCCAGAAAAGCACTAAATACAAAATTAGGTCTTAAAATAAGGGACCTGCCCAGTACGCTTAAGAACAAATTATGATTTATCCTTGCTAACAGATGTCACCCCAATAAGTCTAACAATAAAAATGAATTAAAAAAAAATAATAACAAGCCAATTAACAAGTTAACACACACACAAAAAAAGAACAAATTATGATTTAGATTAAGATTACAATCCCTTTAACCATTCCCTAAATAGAAAGTCACTAAGTAATAACTGGTAACTGCTCTTAAAGGACTCCCTAAGAAGGCTGAGGGAAGACTGTTAGTTTGTCCAAGAAAAAAATATTCCATACAGCAAAGGAGAAGATTACACATTTTGACTCATAGCAACTAGTACAGACACTTAGGATGTACTTGCACAGTTAATACTACAAGAGTAAGATCTTAAAGTGATCTTTTAACAAGAATGATCACTGGGCTAATTAGTGACTGAGTCAAAATTAGATTTCCAATTTCCTGAATTTTCATTCAGTTCTCTTCCCGCAGAACTCTGTTGTGTCCAAAGAAAAGTTAATTATACCTTTGAAGGAATGACTTAAAGGGCACATGTGTATTTTGATGGGTGGAAGGTGGGGAGTAAGGCTGGTGCATGGCAGAAACATCCCTGTGTAGCTGAAGGCGGCCATCCTGGGGAGAGTAGGCCACATGTATCCAAAGGGACTGGGCACCTATGAGGAGGGGCCATGATACCAAAACCAAACAACCCACAGAACAATTATGCTCAGGCCTGGAATGTGCATGTCCAGGTGAAATACAGTCAAGAATTCCAAACATTAAAAAGTAAACATATGTTTTCTTAAATATTACCTATAGTCATAAACATTTACTTATTAGATACCACTCATTAACATCAACATTGTAGACCACAGTCAAATACAAAACACACATGCACGTGCACACACACACACACACATGCACGCACACTCACACACATATATTTAAATCCTCTGAGTAGTCAAGACAGATTTATATACTATCTTTCTCAATAATTCGTGTACAGCGCTTAGCCCAACGCCTGGTCCACAGTAGGCCCTCCATAAATGTCACCTATGGTTATAGTTATGTGAGCGCCGGGGCTGCTACTTAGAGCTTGGTTACTTTACATTATACATAATTTCTCTTACTTAGCTTCCTTTTGTTTAGCATTTATTTATGCCTCCACAACAGAGTGAAATAGAAGGGCAGGAATGGAGTTGGAGATAGACACTTAGGAGGAGATGGGAAACAATGTTAGGGATAAAAATCCCAATGTGACTGAGACTATTTAGTGTGGGGACACATTGCCTTTCATTTTTCTGGAGATTCTGCAGATATTACTGTATTACACCACAGTACAATCACTGTAGTGACACAGAATCATCCAGAAAAATTCTACAGTATTTTGTGTGCTTTATTTAAAAAGCCAAGGAAACACTAGCTACCATTAAAAACATTTTTATCAAAAATTTGAGAACTTACAAATCATCTAGAAATTTGACATGAAAAATTACACAATGCCATAGCCTGATACATTAGGAGGGACCTTTAAAATAAATTTCAAGGGATCTTATTCCCTTGAAAGCCTTAGTATTGGCTGATTATGGATCTTTCTAATCTCTATTATGGTGTTTTGAGACAGAGGTCATTGTTCTTCATAAAATACAATAGGTTCTCGGTGCCTTTTGACATAAAGTTGTATTTGATAACAAAACTGTCTCCTTTTTGAACCTGGCAATGTTGTGTACGTGTACAAGGCATGGGGCTGAGTGCGTATTAGCATAAGCAGGAGGGTATATATGTGAACCTTTGTCTACCAGTGGCCAAAAAATGTGTTTTCCCTCCCAGACTGTTTAAATTCTTACTGACTTTTACTCATACCCTGAGAGATCCAGTCTCACTGCTCTCTTATGTGCTAAAGATAATTCTCCCATTTTCCCAATTTAGAAAACTCTCTCTCGAATTCCTTAAATCACCGAGTAGTCTTTTCACAACATCACATCCCCAGGATGGTTTTTTGAGGGCAAATTTCTACTAAGAACATTTGGAAGTGAGGAAAGCAACATGGTAAAGAAAAAAGCCCAGAGCACAGTGTATTCCTTAGCTGTGTCTATCCTTATCAAGTCCAGAGAGCTGTTCGCAAGTTGATTTTCCTTTTGAACTTCACCAAATGAGAGAGGTATTTAGGCAACAAGCAAACTGCAACCAATTCCATCGTGGCGAGGCAACTTTGGCTGCCAGGAGGAGGTCCACACCACCTTTGGCAGATTCGTAATCCCTCTCCTCGGTCCTCTTCATTTTGACAATGCCAGATGTCATATTTTCAGCAAATGGTAGTCAGTGTCTTTTTCATAAAGTTTATTATGACAATGTCCCGACCAATAGTAGCAATGTGTCTTATGGCAGAGGCATGTATGTTCTCATTCCAAAGAGGTGCCTTTTAGGGTTGAGGAAATTGTGAGGGATGAGGGCTAGGTGAGTTAGAATATATGCGGATAAATAAAGTTAAGTGGTATGTAAAATGCATTTTAAATATCCCTGAGTGGCCATGGGGAACCTTCTTCTGGTCACATCCTGTGTGGCCATCTATGGGGGCTGAGCTGTGACAACTCCTCCACCCCCAAGGAAGAATCAGTGTCCTTTCCACCCCCAGTGTAGCATTCATGCTTGGTGCCTGGTTTAGATGTGGCCATCAGGTCCTCAGGAGGTACAGAATTCACCAGGATTTTGATGAATGAGAATCAGTTCCCCACCATTCACCTGGATGTCATCCCAGGAGGTATTGTGAGTGGTCACATTCAAGTAGATTTTGTCCTTGAAACCGAGATAGGCCACCGTGACGGAGTTGACAGACGTGACCTTGCTCAGGGAGAAGAGGGGTTCCTGACCTGTCCGGTAAAAAAGTCTGAGGCTGAGCTCCTGGGAGAAGTAGCCCTTCAGAGAGATGAGGTAAAACCCATCACAGTTGATGATGATTGAGTTGTCTTGTACCTTCATGGTTTGCTCCTTGCTTGGAGTTGTGATGAAACACTTCTCATTGTCACACTCTAAAAAGAAGAAAAAAGAAGGAATGATTCCTTAGCACAGCTTTGGGCAACAATCCTCTAATTTGTCTAGAAACACAAACAGAAAGTGATAGGGAGAGATTTTTGAGAAGAATGAAAAGAGGAGGGCACTGTGTTTCCACAGGAGGCCTGAAATCTGCTTTACCTGTGGAATGGAAGAGGAAGTAGAGCTAATACTACTAGCCAAGACAGTTGTTGAGGGGGCTGAGATTCAAGAGCTGAGCGATTACAGTCATTAGCGGGTGTCACAATAGACCTGTGGCAGGAAATGGAGCTTGGAGATTTCTGTAATTTTCAAAACCAGGAGGGGTTGGTGACTTCAGTGATTCATTTCTTGATTAATGACTAGGCTAGTGCAAAGGATGGTGGGAGAGCTCCATGCCCAGTCCCCCACCCCCACCTCGTACCTCCGATTTTTTAACTCTTCCCTATTCTTTCTCCACCTGACCATGAAATGCAAATTTTTCACATGCCCCGGGCATTGGACATTTACACAATAGCCTTTACTGGCCTTTGCCCAGTCACTTACACTTAATGATGCCACAGAATGTGGGCTCAAGTTCTGCTCAATATGAAGTAGGTGGAAGAACTCAAGAATACAGGTCTGCTTTTCTCTTCTATCTTTTGGTTGCTAGTTTTTCCTAGAAGGTTCCTTAGGAAGAGGTGCTGACATAGAAAGAAGGAAAAGGAGGAAGAGAAGGACACAAAGTGATGGCTTTGGGACCATTGTGTGGAGCCATTCCAAAAGTAGGCCAAAAAGCCTAAATTTATTTTATTTTCAATCAGCCCCAGTATCATCCTGAATGGCCAAGCCAGCACATCTCAGACTCCCAACTCTGGCCCATGCCACTTGGTGACAGAAAAGAGTAGGTCTCCAATGCTGGGCACAAGTCAGTAATTCTTGTTTTGTACCAGACCCAGAGGGAATCCTTTATATTGAAAATGAGGACTACTTATGGAGGGCAAGATAAACTGCCCTTCGGGCTCAGGAGAACTTAATAAACAAATGCACAGCCCTAGAGAAACTATTGGTGGTCATTAATCTTGGATGGAAATCATGCTCTCCTGATAGTTTCAATATCACCTCAACTTCATATCTAGGGCCTCCCCCAATTCTCATTAAGGTAAAATCGTATCCTATACTAGACTTAGTGGAAAATGATGTGTCCTACAGTCAGACAGACTTGTAAGAAGCCAAGCCTTAGTTTCCATACCTAAAAAAAATGAGATAACTCCTACTCAAAGGGTTCCTGGGAGGACTAAGGAGGCATATAAAGGAATTAATGCAGAGACAAGCACAGATTTGATAACCAATTACTCCCCCTTTTTTTATACCGTTCTTTGTCTCTAATGAAAACACTATATAGGCTCCATCAATTTCAGGATTTAATGGCTCCCTAAGAAAGGGAGAGATCGTGTGTTCTAGAGGAAATTCAGAGACTGGAGAGAAGATTCTTTTAAAATACGAATCAATTAAACTTTTGACAATACTTACTGGTAAATTGTGCTGTGATACTTTGAATTGGAGGGTACTGGGGTGGCACCTGAAGGACAAAAATGGATATATTTTTAGAAAAAGGTGAACAAATGGAATTGACAAGTCATCCTATGAAACTGAAATGTAGTAGCCTGTAGAGGGAGTGAGATGACAAGACTAGGTTTTTTTCTATGAAGATTAGATCCAGATTTCCTACCTGCACCCCTCCCACCCTTGCTTTTCTACTTCTTCTGTTTCATGCAAGCATCTAAGATCTGTCCTCATTTTTGCCAAACTTTTCTTTGGTATATGTTTTTGACTCACTAAGCCCCAACCTTCAATTCTGGATAACAAAGCATGTAACAGTTATTTTATTAAGAAATCCACTTATTCACAGAGATCCCCTCATTGAGAAACTGTGAAGGATCCATTTATGATGGCCACATACTCCCAGAATGCACTAGGAATGCATTCTGGAGGCTTCCTGGCTCTTGCTCTTTCACTGCAATACAGGAATAAGAGTGCTTTACTTTCAGGGCATACAGGCAATAAAAACTGGTCTAGTCCTTCAGAGTTCAAGAGATGTGAGTGTAGGTTTTTCTAATATTGGAGTTTTCCCTTCCTTTAACAGCTTGAAAAACCTAACTTGAACCAACAGAGTATTTATTCAACATCAAGAAAAAGTAAAGCAATGAAGAGAGGAGGCCTGGTAGATAAAATGTCTGTAGTAATTTGGTAGCTAAAAGAACATAGGAGTTTAATATAGAGAAAAATCTGAAATACATGAAGTGAAAAAAGCAAAAGGCAGAATCATATGTAAAGTATATTATTATGTGTTAAAAATAATAATAATGTTTGTATGGGCACTGACTGAATCTGGAAGAATACACAAAAAACTGGTTGCAAATGTTACTTCTGGAGAAAGAAATTGAAAGCCTGAAGTCAAAAGTGAGGGAGACCTCACTTTTCATTGTCTACTTTTTCATATTTTTAACATTTTGTATCATAAGCTTATATTACCTGGGGGAGTGGGAAGGGAAAGAAACCACCACCTACTGTGCCTGCCAAGAACAACAGCTCTTCCCACAGGGTTCTTTTTGGCGAGATGCCCTGATGGAAGGAGCGTAGAGGGATTTGTTTCCACGCCGTGGGCTGTGAAATCCCTGCCTCCCACTCTCCTGGCTCACTGGAAGCTGCAGCCAAGTGCATTCCACCATTGATTGCCCACACAGACAAGGAATCCCCGACTTCCTTTTTAAGTAAAATCACAAGCCTTACCGAGCTGAAGGCAACAGGCAGCAGAGAAAGGAGCGAGCGCCTTTCTGAGCCCTGACACTTCAGTGGTGAGCACGTGGAGAGGGGTGTTGACTCGAGTTGACTAGAGAAATCTTTGACTCTCTCCCCTCTGTGAACTGTTAGTTAGGACTGAATTGGTGTCCTTTGTGCATTGCTCAGGAAGAAGGCCTCTCAAAAGGCATATTACCCTATCACCATAACCCCCAGGGTAAATACAGGCCCCTACTGCTCTCCGGAGCTGGGTGGTCCCAGCATAAAAGAGCCACCTCGCCTCTTTAGTCACACGCAGCCTGTGGGGAAGCAGGGACAGCGCAGAGCTCAGCTGGCAGCAGCATGGATTCTAATGCCAGCCAGGCAGAGATGGTGTCATCTTAGGCAAGTTTCTGAACTTCTCTAGACATCATTTTCTCATTTTTAAAAATTAGTAGGAGAATGAAGCCATCCCTTTCAGCACTAATTGTCCATGATCCAGATTTATGAAGTAGCAACTCTAATAAAAGAGGAAATTAATGAAGCATTCTCACCCGAAACAAGCTCTCCGATCTAAAAACCCTCGTAATTGGATTATTTGACTGACTGTGAAATCTCCAAATGGTTTCTGAAGTTCAAAAAGATTTCCCAGTGTTTCGAAGTGCCCTGATGAAATGAGGGTGGTAGTGACCCAGAGGACATTCTCCGAGACCAAGACACTGCAAGGCGGCAAGGAAAGCACTTCCTCTCAGGGGCAGATCTACTGGAACTCCTCTCTGAGGCTTTCTGTTCCTTCTCGTAAAGGTTACCCAGTATTAGAAATATTCTCAGAAGTCTCTAATTAGCATCAATACGATCAAGTCAGGCAATACTGTGAAATGAAATAAATGGTCCTTCCACTCGCTCCCTGCCCTGCCACAATATTTCCCCTCATCCTCCCCACCTGATTGCTTCCAGAAGCACCCCCCCAGTGCCCAATTCAAGGTCCTCCATGGCCCAGCTGCAACCTCCTTGTCGAGCCTTGTCATATCCTTTCTGTGTCTTACGCTCTCACAAGCCATTTTCTCTCATCTCTTTGCCCTTGGATAGAGCCTGGTAGGACAAGACAGACTGCATAGGCTTGTGAGTCAGATTCAGTTCAAATTGTGACTTCTCTAGTGTTATAAATTTGGAAGCACTATGTACCATTGCTGAGTTTTAGCTTTCATACCTATGAAAATAAGGCATACTGTTGTTGGAATGTTCCAGAAGATGACTGTGAAGTTTAAATAAGGTAACATATGTGAAAACACCCAGCAGTTTGCCTGGTTCATGGTAAGCATCCAAAAATACTTGCTTCTTTTGTTCTGTCCGCCAAGAACGCTCCTCCATCTGTGAGAACTCTGTTCCTGTTTTCTTGACTTTGCCTATGACAACCCTCAAACACAGGAGGGAAGCCTGAACTCTGGGCTCTCCCTGTGTGCTCTCATGATGAGGTCATGGTGAGACCACCACTTTGGCAATCTGCTGGGTGTGGCAAGTTCTCCTCCAAGCTTGGCACTGAAGTGGACACAAGAAATGGAATAGTAATGAAATCCTCATGGAAGTTTATCCTCACTCCAAATTTGAATGGGGAGAAAAAAAATAAAAATAAAAATAAAAATCTATTCCTATGGCATAATGAAAAGTGTACTGAATTAGGAAGCCAAAGTTGAACCCCTTCACTCTTGTGAGCCTCAATCTCTTCATCTGTAAAATGTAAGGTTCAGCCAGAAGATGACGTCTCGAACACTCATGCTTCTGAGACCATTACATTTAAACTTCAGGGCTGCAGTTTGATTCTGGTGTATAGGCTGGTAGGAGTTTGCATTTCACCTTTGGGGTTGGTGTGGGATCTTCAGACTTTCCAAACTGAGGAAACTTTATTCTATAGCTTGTCCTTACTTAAAAGTCCATTGGGACCTTTGATATTTTCCATTTCTTTGTGTCTGGAGAACATCTCAGGATTTTGCTTTTCTTGATATTAAAAGGGACCATGTTTGTGCATGTGGGTAAAATACCTTATGAAAACATTTTTCTGAGGGTCCAAGATTAACTTGAATTATTTTCATCATCAATAGTGAACAAGATTAAAATATTAGGTTTTTAGATAGTTGTCAGAATATTTAGATACATCTCAAAATATCCAGAAGTTGTCCAAAAAGATCTTCTCAGCCAACCTACAAAACTGTCTGTAGAGTAGTACAGTTTGGCAAAATTTTCAACTGGGCTGTAATAAGGTGCAATTGACTTGGCAAGGGGCAGCAGGCCCGGGAACGAGCACAAAGTAAGCAGCAAGCCAGTGGTGTCAGAGTTAGGTCCTTTCCGGGCCCCTCTTAGCTTCTTCAGCTGAGCTGTCTGAGAATATAAATGGGAAATGTCTGATGTCTAGCATTACCCAGGAGCCTGTACCACATTCCCAAAAAGGTGATGCTCATCTTTGGAGAAAGTAAGTGTCTAATTCTGATCACTGGGATGTGGCAAGAGGATGCCAAGCTACACTCGCTTGACACTTGTCCTGGAGAGGGGTATCTGTGACAAAAGGGAATGACATCCAACAAGTTTGAAACCAGGAGGTGGGCTCTGCACTGACTATGTGAGCCTTGCTCTTCCTCACTTGATACCAGGCCACAATGTCAAGATCCTAGATGGGAATGGGGTGGGGCAGGAGTCAATATGGTGGGGAAACAGATCTGTGATGGGGACTCTCTGGTTCACCATGCCACTGGGATATGAACCTCTCCTCCCCCAACCTTGGGCTTCACAGGAGACCTGATGGATCATGAAAGCACAATCTTACAAGCTCTCTAGGTGTGTCTCAAGGAACCTCTGAAAACAAGAATGGAATTTTCTATGCTAAGCCATTACAGTAGGCTCAGTAGGCTCAACCTTTGGGAGGAGGGCGGGTTATTGTGTACTCAGTGTAAGCAGCCTCCTTACCAAGGGAGGGGCCTTCACTTCTGATCAGGGAAGTTCAGAACTCCACTCAGATGAAGGAATAGTAAGAATGGGCAAAAACTAGTTCTTTAGCCAAGGAGTCTTCCATAGGCAGAAAACTTTATCCCAGAACCTACGTTTCTTAGAGAAGAAGGTGTGTGGCTTTGAAAACCTTGTTGAATTAAGAGTCTACTGGGATTTAATGTACACCAAGAAAAGCCATGTGAATTGTCATTGCAAACCTTCTCTTTCTTCTTCCCCACGTTTCACTACAGCTGCCAACACCTTCTTGTGTAATCTCTTTCTTAACCTTCACTTTCTTCTACTGCATAGCCTATTCAATATTCTAATGTAGCCTCCTCTTGGTAACCATCTTTATTCTTCTTGTCAACTTTACTCAGTAATGGCTATTCTTCAGAAAGTCCTCTATGTACTGAACCTCTCCTCTAATCTTAAGTAACAAGGATTGTTCCATTGTCCCAAATGCTTAGCAATTATTAGATTCCTCATAGGAATCTTGGGTGTTCAGGTAAACAACCAAATGAGCGAAAAGCATCCATATGACATGAACACACCTTCAAAATTACCTGATTGACCTAATGCAATCAACTTTTTATGTCCTCAAGGGCAAGATTTTCTTATGTCCGGGTTTCTCTTCCCACATAAACTGGGGAAGTCCTCAGATTACACTGACAAAGGGAGCTGCCAAAACATTGCTAAGAACCCATTTCCTCACCCTGGTGATTTGGTAAGTATCTACCACAACAGCCTTGTAGCAGTTTAGTCTCTAGGCAACTGGAAGAGGCAGTTGACAATGTACCACCACATTGTCATGAAATCTTGTCCTACCTCAAACACAATGGCATTCAGTAAATAAATGTTTCCTGAGCTACAGTGGGACTTAGCCACTTAGGCTATGCCCAGACCTTAGCGGTTGACTCCATAATCACATACTATCTGACGTTGGCCCTAACCAACACCACATATTGCTCAAGGATTTTAAAATTATCCCATTCATCCTTGAGCAAAAGTATTACAATCTCTATCTTTCTGTTTGAAGCCACTCACTCCCCATCTCATTTGCTATATAAAAAGGAGGAGTTGTTGCCTTGGGAAGGCAACCTAGTAGCATGGACAAGGCTTTGGGGTGGGAATAGGGACACCTGGGGCTGATTTTAGGCCAGAACAAGTCCTTCCCCTTCCTCAGTTTCTAATTTCTTCATCTTGATGTCCAACCTCAATTGAGGTGGTGGAATAAGCAGTGTCTAAGGACTCTTCCATATCAGAGATTATCGCACTATCACAAAATCACAAAATGCAAAAGAGAAATCCCAAGGGGTTGGGTGATAAGAAGACCCTTTGAACAAAAAATCTTTTTAACACAATAAACTCCTCTGCTATAACAAATTAGCAGATCTCCACCTCAAGCGACTCCTTCTGACCACTAATGAGCAATGAAGAGTATCTCTCGACTTGTTTGTGCAATAAAGCTCTCAGCCTTGTTTGCATGAAGCTAAATAATCCTTGGGAGCTCCCTGGTGGTGTAGTGGCTAGGTTTCAGCCCTGTCAACACTGCGGCCTGGGTTCATTTCCCAGTCAGGGAACTACCCACATTAAAATCATCATCATCATCATCATCATCATCATCATCATCATCATCATCCTTAGCCTGTATATTCTGATGTGAACTGAAATTGGTAACTGGTAAAAATCATCACAGAATAGCAGTGAAATGGTGATGGTGGCATTGACCATAATGACAATGACATTTAAACTAAAGCCTTTGTGTTAGTTAATGGAAGAGAAGCAAAATAACTAAAACAAAAGAAAAGTATGCTTACTTTATAATCTCAGTCCAGAAACTGGGTAATGCCTATGACACGGCAATCCCACTTCTGGGTATCTACCCCCAAAATTTGAAAACCTTAGTCCACAAAGGTACATGTATCCCAATATTCTTTGCAGAACCATTTACAGTGGCCAAGTCATGGAAACAGCCAAAGTGTCCTTTGATAGATGACTGGATAAAGAAGCTGTGGTACACATAGCCATAAGAAAAGATGAAATTGGGCCATTTATGACAACATGGAGGACTTTGAGACCATCATGCAAAGCGAAATAAGCCAGACAAGAAAAAAACAAGAACCATATGACTTCACTCATATGTGGAACACAAAGCTGAAAGTAACAAAGAAACAAAAACTCATGGACACAATCAATAGTTTAGTGGTTAGTGGTTATCTGAGGGTATGAGGGGAGTGAGGTGGGAGAGAAGGGACAGGGTCTCAAATACATGGTGATGAAAAGAGAAGTGACTCTGAGTGATGAACACGTAACACAACTCATAGATGATGTATTGTAGAATTGTACACCTGGAACCTATATAATTTTTACTAATGAATGTCACCCCAATCAATTTAACAATAAAAAATATATAAAAGCAAAAAATAAAATAAAAAAAGAAACTGGGAAATGAAGCTGGTAGATAGCTTTATATAAAACTTCCTACTGAAGAATTATACCCTGCTTGGGTATCCAGTATTTATCACACACTATGTTACTGCATCTTTAACTGTCTTCTTTAAACACTGAGCTAGCAACTCTGGGAGGGCAAAGGAGATCATGTCTTGCCTATCATTGTTTCTTCAGTGTCTGACAATTAACTGACACTTCATAGATATTGTTGAATAAGTAAATGAATCAATGGTTTGTAGTGAGTTAAATAGTGTTACCCCAAAATTCATGTCCACCTGAAACCTCAGTTATATGACTTCATTTGGAAATGGGACTTTGCAGATGTAATTAATTAAGTTAACATGAGGTCCTCTAGTTTAGAGTGGGGCCTAAATCCAACATGACTGGTGTTCTTGAAAGAAGAAGAGAGGACCCAGAGACACACAGGGAAGATGGTTGTGTAAAAATGAGAGCTGAGCTTGGGGTGATGTGGTTACAAACCAAGAACACCAAGGAGTCTCAGAAGCCACCAGAAACCAGAAAGAGGCCAGGAAGGATTCTTCCTAGAGCCTTCAGAGGGAACATGGCCCTGACAACACTTCGATTTTGAACTTTTGTCTTCTAGAACTGTGAGAAAATAAATTTCTTGCTTTAAGGCACCCAGTCTGTGATAATTTGTTATAGCAGCTCTAGGAAACTTACAAAGGTTGATTAGTTACTTGCATAGAGTATGCAAATCACACTATCACACGAAAGTAAATCTTTGATTCAGAGTCTGATAAAACTAGATAGGCCCAAGGAGATGTATAGTCTAATCCTCTTATTATGTACACACACACACACACACACACACGTGTGTGTGTATATATTAATATATATGTGTGTGTATATATGTATATGTGTGTATATATTAATATATGTGTGTATACATGTGTATATATGTGTGTGCATATATTTATATATGTATATATGTGTGTATATATTAATATGTGTATATATTAATATATGTGTGTATCTATGTATATGTGTGTATATATTAATATATGTGTGTATATATGTGTGTGCATATGTTTATATATGTATATATGTGTGTATATATTAATATGTGTATATATATTAATATATGTGTGTGTATCTGTATATGTGTGTATATATTAATATATGTGTGTGTATCTGTATATGTGTGTATATATGTGTGCATATATTTATATATATTAATATATATGTGTGTATATATGTATATGTGTGTATATATTAATATGTGTGTATATATATGTGTGTGTATATATTAACATGTGTGTGTATCTGTATGTGTGTATATATATGTGTGCATATATTTATATATGTGTATATTAATATGTGTATATATTAATATGTGTGTGTGTATATATGTATATGTGTGTGTATATATTAATATGTGTATATATGTGTGTGTGTGTGTGTGTGTGTGTGTGTGTGTATAAATGATGAGCTAGAGCTCAAATCCAGGTCCTGTTTGTCTTCTATGAATACATCCCACATGCTATGTTTTGTTTTATAATAACAACCCCTAAGGTATTGTGTGATTGCTAAATCTTCATTGATTAAGTTATCTGCATTTGTGTAAGTAGATTTAAATTCCTTTTTAAAAAAGAATCTTCTTCTCTCTGTACCAGATCATAAATCTTTTCCTCAATTTTCCTTCAGAAATAACTAATGTTAGGAAAGAAAATGAATTTTAAAATAGGCAGTCAAAATTCTTAAAGCTTGGCTCTTGAGCTACTTCCTTTGCTTGAGCCCACTCCTACCTCTTTGGAATGTACTTTCTCTTCAATAACCCATCTCTTTGTTTCACTGCTAAAAAAAAAAAAAATTTAAAGCTTAGTCATGGAGTCATGGCCAAGTGGAAGGGAAGGCTATAGGACTAGAACCCAGTCTTAATTTCTGACCCTGACCGTTCTCAATAAACTTAGGTCTCTAATGGCTCAAATTTTCTCATTGTAAATCTGCACACAAATATCTGTCTATCTTCCTTCAGGATCACAGTGAAGAAGTGAGAACAAAGTAAGGAAAAAATACGCAAAAATGAAGGACTGTTACTGCAGGTGACATTAGAAGTGATACCTCTCAATTATCCCCCCAAAAGAGCTTTGAGCTCCTGCTCTTCATCAGAAATCCACCAGGCCAGATAAGGACTACTAGGGACCTTGGAAGCTAAAGTCATTAAGCACTCAACACACAAGTAATTCAAAATATATTTTATATTACTCAACTATAAAGTACATGTTTTACAGCTTATTTCATAACCCAAAAAGATTTTTATATTCTCTTGTAATGGTTATTTTGATGTTTGTCATCATTTTTGTAATACTGTCATTGTCATCCTGACCTTTGTTTGCAGTTTTCTCTGGTCCTTCAAACTCTTGCTGTGGCTGCTTCCAGAAGAGCCCACCACCGAGGGCCCATCATTTAAACTCCCTGGACTCCCCAGTTCCCCACATACACAGTGCAACACTTTGGGAATGAAGATTTTCCATCCATGGCTCTTATTAAATTAGTATCAGAAAAATAAAAAAAACTTTATGGGTCTATTCATCCATTTTTCTGTCGGAGTATATGTGTATTTGTAAATGGCAGTTATGTGTTACCAAAGCTAGACAGATGCACACAAATTAATAACCCATCTAAGGTGCATTTCAGGATGAAAGGTCTGCTGAAGAGAAAAAAAATGTTCTAATTACAGTAGTTCCTCCTTCTCTTCACAGGATACATTCCAAGACCCCCAGTGGATTCCTGAAGCCACAGATAGTACGGAACCACATATAAGCATATACTATGTTTTATCGTGTACATACATACATTTTTATTTAAGGAAGCACTTTGCAACTTATCTTTAGCACATCCAAATTGCCAGCATCACTACTCTTGCACTTGGAGGCCACTGCTAAGTAAAATAAGGGTGACTTGAACATAGCACTGTGATACCTCGGTGGTAGAGCTGATCACAGAGACAGCTACTAAGAAACTAAAGAGCACAAAGTGTCTACAGCTGTGCAGACATTGAACAAAGGGATGATTCACATCCAAGCAGGACAGTGTGAGATTTCATCAAACTACTCAGAATGGCATGCAATTTTAAACTTATGAGTTGTTTATTTCAGGAATTTTTTATTTAATATTTTCGGAACCGTGGTTGACCATCAGCAAGTGAGAGCTGGGAAAGCAAAACTGCGAATAAGGGGAAACTATTGTATTCCAGTCACACTCTCAATGTTTCTAGTATTGTGAACCAGACCACGCTCCTCTTCTAAATATAATTTCCTGCCCTATTTGTCAGCCAAGTCCTTGGAGAATTGGATGAAACATATCAAAGTGGGGGGCTACAGAACTAGCCTGGGTCATGTGTTCTAAGTGTAATTTTAGATCTCTGAACCACTTCCAGGTCCTAAACATAATAACACTTTATGCCCTAATAAACTCAGCCCTTCTTTCTTCCATTGTTCACTAATGTAGCCATGAACTCTCGTTTGGAAATCCATGTCAAAAATGCTAGAATTATTCCAAGGGTATTTTTTAAAATCTTAAACATTATAATAAGGAAGTCAAAGTCCATGAAGTTAAGGTTTAACCTAATTATGATATACTCTCTGAGATTAGAGTTATGGTATGTGTGTATGTGTGTGCACAAGTGTATATGTGCTACCAGGTTAACCTCTTAGTGGCGATATACTTACGGATGAAAGCATGTTCATAAATAATAATAACCATCTCAGCATTTCCAAAGCTCTGTAACACATTTGCTCTTCACAACAACCAAATTCCAATTTGGGAAATAATTAAACTGATGCTCAGGGAATTTCAGGTAATTCATCCACGATAGTAAAGACTAGACTGAACCAGAGCCTTCTAGTTTCTGGTCCAGTGTACTTTATTCTACACCTCAATGACTCCTCCCAAGGTTTAAGAGGATGTTTTGTATTTGTGCATATAAGGTAGTGTAATACCCTCATTTGAAAAGATATGGATAACAACGGTATGGGTGTCTACAAACAAAGCACAAGAGCCATAAGACATTGGGGAATTCAGTATGGTTTCTCTGTGACGGTCTGTGGGAAATAACCTTTCTACTTCATAACTGACTTCACTCACTAGCTAGTAGTAGCATTATAGTGACACATGGCTGTCACCTAAATGACTCCAGAAAATTAACGTTCATTTTCCATGGATGCAGAATCCCTGCAATAGGTGGAAAGTACAGGTTCTCTGAGAGTGAAGACAGAAAAGCAATTGCTATTTAAAGAAATAAAATTGGAAGAGTGTGTACAGGTCAGCCTCTGAGGCAAGGCGTATCTACTCAGTCAAGCAGCTAGGAGCTGAGGTCAGCAAAATGGAATTGGGAGGTTATATCCCTAGTTCTAAACCAAGAGCCTTCCTACTCCATTCCCAACTTTTATGTGTGTGTATTTGTTTCCATATATGCCTACGTAAGTGACATTTTCCAGCCAATCCAAATTTTCCTGTCCCATTTTGAATAACTGGGTTAGTGCGTATATTCAAATTTTTAATTTACAAAATATTATCACCATGTAAACAGTGAACAATGAGAGCTCCCCCTGTTATTGTTCATCCTCTTACACTTGGAAGAGCACTTGGCTTCCGGAGAAAAGTTTTCTTAACTCCACGGGAAGAGAACAGGCTCTTTAAACTGGGAGTGGTTAATTTTACTGCTGCGCCCCCTAGTGCTGCATGAGAGTAGATTCACTTTCTACATCTGAGATAACTAGACCACAGAAGAGAAGCGAAATTTGGAGAAGCAACAATTTGGGTAATTTTTCCTGTATTTTCTTTTGCACAGAATGGAAGGAAGTATGCTCCCTAGCATGAGTCACAAGATCCTTTCAGCTTTATCTTCCACCATTCTGCCCTAGGAACACTCAACTTCAACCATTCTGAACAATTTGCTGTTCTACCTGGAAAGCCTTCTGCCCTCTACCCAACCAACATCACCCTTCTTGTTTATTTAAAGAATTTCTACTCTTCCTTTTAATGCAGCTGAAGCATTACCTCCTCTTCCAGCTTTTACCCTCTCTAGGTTTCTGTTTTCTTATCTGTAAGTAGACTATGTCTAACACCTGCTCAAAAATCCAATGACTCTATGCATTTTTATTAGTATTAATATTTCCTTTGAGAGCCTCAAAATACTTAATGGCAAATCAATTCAATACTCAGAAGCCTCTTTTTAATTCCCATAAAATCCTTAATGAAATGTAAATTCAGTTTCATTGAAAATCATTTATTTGCATGTCTGTCATAAAAAAGAATTTCTGAAAAACTTGTTAGGTTACATGGGGATACATTTAAATTGAGCAGTCTGAGACAAGTTTTCAGGAAAGAACATCTTTTTCTCCCTAAATGATACAAACAAAAGTCCAAGTTATAGCTGAAACTTCATCAAGAAACTATGAATTCTAATTTTGACCATCATTGACACAGAACTGGTCAGCTCAGTTTGCAAGTACCTCCGCTTCTGGTTTTGTCAACAGTTGAAGTGATAAGAATGTACACTTTTAACTGAGATTTGCTGAAGAATAACCACTAAAAGCCTTCACATCTATAATGACCTATGATAAAGGTGATATAAATCTTGGAAGAGCTTGGCTTTGATAGCCCTGAGACTCATTGATATAATTTACAAATACTAACTGTATTTATAAATTGACCTTACAGGTCCACTCTTTTCTGCCATCATTCCCAGCTGGAGGTACAGTTAAGACTGGGACCCTGGAACTTTACACAGCCGCTGTAATAAATATCCAAACATTGTGTACTGTTTTTGGTGACAGATGCACTCAAATTTTATAATTTGTATCATAGATATTCTTCTAGCATCTACTTCTTTCCCACTTCTAAATCTGGTATTTTGCTAACCTGGATAGGTTACTTAGATATGCACATAGTATATAAATAAGTACAAATTACAAATATATGTGCAAATATGATTTTCTCCAGTATCTTCTTAAGAACCAGAAAATTTACATGCTCAGACATAAAAATTGGTTTACTTACATTTTGTATTTCTCAAATCCTCATGCCATTCTGTAAATACATATATAAACTATAAGCTCATAGGACATTGAGCTGGCAAAGATCTTTCAGATCATTTGATCCAACTTCTCCGTGTTACACATGAGAAAATCAAAGCCCAAAAAGAGAAGTGAGTTACATGAGAGTGGGTAAGGTCTATCTTTTTTTTTTTTGATATCTCAAAAATAAAAACTTCTGCTTTTCACATAAGTCCACAGAATGTAACTAAATGATGGGAAAACAAAATTTACTAAGAAAATTTGATTGAAGGGGAAGGAGATGGCCAAATGGAGTTTAATAGCTATATCAGTATTTTGACAGAGTTATCCATGTAGGCAATCATTTTATAAGGCTAAGAATTAAACCTAAAAAATAAGGAATAATCATGGTTATTCTCCAAATATCCTTCTCCTACAATAAGAGATACAATTTAACTGGGTAAATGGAGTATTTCAGCTCTATTTCACTCTACATGCAGATCACAATAATATGGTTTCATGAAAGTAGAGGGGTTTTTTGCATCATCATCATCATCTACCCCATCCTTTGACTGAAATTCCAATTTTATTGACGAGTTTAGAAAGGCTACCAGTCTATGTCCCTTTTTTAACAGTTACTCTATACCCTTCTCCATCTCCATCTCCATCTCTCTCTCCCCCCCCTCTGTCACACACACACACACACACACACACACACACACACACGCATACTCACACTCACACTGCCACCACCACCACTTGCCTAAGTTCCAGGGAGCAAACACATGAGCCATCTGTGTTATCTTTCTCCCTAATAAAGTATATGAGATTAAATGTTAAGAACCTATTGTGCTGCCCTGGGTCCTAGATGACTATAAGAAATTATGTTAGCTAAAACAGTCTAGCTAGAAATAAGAAAAAAGAATTTTAAGCTAGTATCAAATGAAGAATTTTGAATAGCTGCACCCAAAAAATTCTGTATCCCGAGTATAGGAGAGCACGTTTCTTGAACAAATAGCTCTAATGTACCTCCTGTGTCTTTGCTTCCAATTCTCTGCCAGAATCAGAGAAAGCTCACGGTAAGCTCTACCATCCTGGAAACGAGCCCTCGGCTTTCATTTTCCCATACTCTGTCACTGAGCTGCTGGGTGACTTGCCAGAAAGGATTCTTATCTTTCTCTGTATCTCCTAAGTATTGATAGTCTGGGGCCACCTGGCCACCAGCTGGCTATACATGTTTCACCTTTTGCTCTATCATGTTCTGAGCCCTAGTTGGTCCTTGACTGGGGACCATCTGTCTTGTCTTTTTATCATCCCACAGCATAAGGAAACATGTAACATTGTGGTTGTCTGAAAAAAAGTACTCTCCGGGCTCCCAGACCTGGCGAATGCACCCAGCTGTTCTATTTTTGGTTGCTCTTGTTTTCTTCTCGGAAGAGCTGAATTCCGGTCTGTGTCTTGGGCATTTTGCCATGGATACATTGTCCCTCCCCCACACCTTCTCCCCAAATCGCCTGCTCTAATTGCACCCGACGGACTCTGCATAGAGAAGGAAAGGTGTGGCTTGTTGAGCAGAGCATGAGTGTGCTATTACTGGTCTGTACACTTAAGCGTGACACCAGCTACACATCTGGAATTTGGGGACATGAGCTCTCTCTGCAGTACAGCGATCACAACCACACTCCCACCAGCCTCTGTGCACCAAAACCCCCTATTTCCTGTAGGCAAAGGCAAGCCCGGGCATTGGCTAGGACTCCAGTCATCCTATCCTGGTTCTGTTCGGGATACCAGGTCTCTGACATTTCCATCAGAAATAAGAGTTCCTATGGATCATTACCAAGGAGAGACTTTTCTAACCTGAAGCACCCCACCAGAGAAACAAGAAGGATCAGACTAACCCAACAGGGGGAGCACAGCAGACTCTACATTTATTATCTTTTCAGTGGAATTGCCTACAGCTGAGGACATCCTTAAAGACCTAATCATGTTTGTAGATATGAACAAGTAAATAAGAAAAAAATAATGTAAAAGGGACTAGCATAAAGAGAAGGGGGAATGGGAAGAATCTCTTCATTAAATAGGGGACATACTGGTACATGATCACCCACCGTGTACTCTATTGGACAAAGTGGGAAAAAGACAGAATGATTTCTGTAAGTTGTGATGGATAGAGAATGATTATGAGAATCAAGACCTGATTAAGTTGGTGTGGTAAATGTCTGACCATGTGAGCATCTGCACGTGAACACACAGCTCTGCCTTTAAAACACACAGGTTAGCTATTTAGAAGAGCATTGGTACCTTCAGCATTCTTCAAAAAGCAGAAGCAAATGTCCTTGAGTGTCTATGAGTTTTATCAATATAATGGGTTAAAAGGAACTGGTCTCATTCTTATTTCCTTTTTATATAAATTCCCTGATCAGACACTTACTAGCAGAATGGGTAAAGCAAGTATATCAGTGACTCAAAGCTTCAAAGTGACAATTCACAAGGGAAGACCAGGATTCTTGCATAGCAAAGGAAAAGAATAATCCAGAAGCAGCACCCCAGCCCCACCACAGCCACTACTGTAAAGAAGGAAGGAAAAAAAAAAAAAGGAGCATGTTTGACCACACTTTACAATCGCTGAGGAGAAAAGGAAAAAAAAAAAAAACTCAACAATTTTGACATCAGATTATTTCCAAGTGATCATTTGCAGCTGTTGGAGCTGCCGTCAGCATGAGCTGGTGGAAACAAAGTGCCCGGTGGTGCATCTTACCTGAGAAACATGGAAGTGCAGGCAGATGTAGGTGAGACACAGGAGCAGCCCCAGTCCCTGAATTACGGAGGTCACCAGCAATAGCTTGCTCGTCTGGAATCTCCATCCTGGTGCGTTTCGCACGTTCTCATCCAGGGGTTGGACCCCTTCCATCTTCACAATCTGGATGCAGGAAAGAGGAAAACTGTGGCAAAGGGAAATCTGAGGGAGGACTGACCTCTTTCCTACAAAGACGATGAAGACAAAACAAAACGTATCAACCAGAAAATACACAGAGGCCACAGGACCAGAGATAAGAGGCGATTGAAAGAGCAAAGCGGACTCTCTCAGTTTTAACGCTGCTGCTTTTGCAGGCAGGCGGGGGAACTTCTTTGTGACTAATCTGTATTTCCCCTTTACTTTCTTTCTTTTTTTTTTCTTCTCTGGGCTAACAGGGAGTTGTTTTTGTGGCATTCCAGTTCTGATTTGAGTGACTGTGAAATGATAGTCATAAAAGTGTGCTATTTTCTTAATTTCTCATTGCACCAGTAACCAAATTGTGGGTCACTTATAGAGATAAAAATCATCATCCGTTGATATAGAAGCTCATCTATCCGTGCCCCAAGGTGTCTGAAATCATAGAAGAGATTTAAAGAAAATGCTGATAACTGAGAACCCATTCTGCAGATTTGGGTGGGAGGGTAAGCACACACAAAGCATTCTCAAGGTAAAAAGCAGAAAATAGGATGGTGAATGATGTAGAAATAAAGGTGTGAGATTCTCTAGTTTTAATCCATTACATTATAGTAAGTAAACTAGTATATAGCGAGCATTCACTGCGTGTCAGACAATGTGCTAGGCAGCCTTACAATTTTTTCTTATTTAATCCCTTCAGACAAACTTAGTAAACAGTTAGATGATTAGTATGAAGCAAAGCAGAAAAGAATCAGAAGAGTATCCTGACCTTTCCCACTTCCCTACACGTTACATTCTCCCCAAACACAATGTGTGCATAAGTGAACAAATGGATAGATTCAAATGAGCTTTGAAGGTTGCTCCTTTCTTCAAAGTCAAGGATTGACTCAGAACTTGGAAAATAAGAGTATGCTACCAACAGACAGACACTACTTACTCTTTTCCACTGAAATAAATGATAAAATTACTTACAATGTCAAGTTCAAATTGACAAATATGTATTGAGTACATAGCATAGCCAGGGCTGTCCCGGATGACTAGGCATACTGCAAAGGGACTGTTGAACAGTATTCTCTCTCTTCTGTGGGCAAGTACATCTCTCTGAGCCCCCCATCCATCACTCAACAGCTGTTTAAAGAAAGAAGGGAGGAAGAAATATTTTGACATCCACAATATGACGTGTTATATGCAACTTAGTTTTATAGGACATGATCTGAGGCATATTCAAAAGTAACAGTTTGTGGGAAAAAGAAGTACATTTATTGATACAGTATTAATCAACTAAAACATGAATTAATACTTTCATGATAACCATTATGCCTTGCATTTGAAGAACATACTGGTCTTCAGAAATTCAAAGTTTGTCTGAAAGATAGGAAACTGAGATGCAGTCTCATAGACTCTAAGCCAAAACCAAAAATCAAGGTCAATTCAAATTTATCCTGAAATGCTCATTCTTATGAGCCAAGTACGTGAAACATACATGGTGTGGAAGAAAAAAATGAAGGGAAAATCAGTGCGTACAGCTTAATATTTGTGTGAAGTTAATAGCCACAAACAAACATCAAAATTGGCACTATTTACTCATTTAATTTCAAAACCTAACTAAAAGAATCACGGGGGGGGGGGGGAGCCAAAAGGCTATTGGAAACTGAGAGACCACCTTAAAATAAAAATAACAAAAACCATTAATACCGAAAATCATCGAAAATATTTCTAAATGACCACCAAAAGGATGGAAAAAAAAACATTTTCAGAGTGCGTGCTCGTGCCCTAAGCAGCATGGCCTCTATGAAGAAAAATCGACAACCCCCATTTTTCCTTATAGACAGTAGGAACTGTGCAGCACAATGAATTCCCACATTTGTATCGTCCCAGGAAAGCACAAGGTCAACTCCACGGGCATTTGGGCCGACGCTTCTAAGGCACATCCCTCGCTCCCTTGTCTCAGTCTCCTACTGCCGTATTTCTCATCCTTGTAATCTTTTGCTGAAATTTAAGTGATGTTTTACATTTGTTTCCGTTTTTGTTTTTTTATTGAACGCATTCTCGCAGCTTCTTCACATTTTTTGTCACATTCTTTGCAGGAAGAGGAAAAATAAACATGGGAAAATGATATAAATGGGCTTGGAATTTCCAGGGAAGACCTTTGGCTACATCATGAGTACGTAGCATTTCAAAGTTCATCATTGGGCTGGTTGGTTTAGCACACAGGAAACCACCTTGAGAGGTATCACTGATGGCATTTCAATCTCGGACAGATGAGCAGAGTCTTCCACCTTCAACACTGACGTGTTTTTAAAGAGGTCAAGATGTTACCGGAGTCTGTGGGCATTTTTTTAAGCACCTCACAAAGATCAAGTGACCCGAGTCCTTAGTGTGGGGGGACCTCAGACATCATTCCAAGCAATTACCTTCCCAAAGATCGGTGACCCTAAATCAATAGCCCTTTCAAAACTATAGGAAAGTATGGAAAATAAAAAGGCTTTGACAACTGATAGGATGCTCATGTTTAGAAAGCTGCAAAAACATTTCTGTGATTTTTTGGATTTGGGTGGGGGGGTTGGAAGGGTGTTATTGGTTTGAGTTTTCAGTTTGGTTAGTTTGAGGCATGGTAAAGTTGGTATTATTCATTTGTTTCTGAGTCATGTGTCTATTCAACAAGCATGAGGCAGTTGTCCACATACCAGTGCCCCGGGGAAAAGACATGAGCAGAACGCTTTGGTCTCAAAGGAGGTCACTACCAGGAAAGTGTCTGGTCCAGGTGGCTGGGCAGGAGGAAAGGCTTCACGGGGGCGGATTTCAGTTCAGACTGGAGTTAGGACTGGGAAGGCTTCCTTGAGATGAGTCAAGTAAATCTCAGAGAAACCAGAAGCCATCTGGCCATCTGGAGGAGTGTGGGGGGCAGTGACTGCTGCTCAGGGAGTGAGGAAAACACAGCCTGGGCAAAGCCCGGTTGTGCGTTTGTCCTCCAGGAAACTGCGACCAGAGAGGCGGATGGTGAGGAGAAAGGCCAGGAAGAGGCTGAGAAGCGGCTGCAAATGGGCTCTTGTTACAAGTTAAGAACTCTGAATTGTAAACTGAAGACATGGGTACCATAGAGAGGTTTGAAGCAGAATGCAGTATGACTACATTTTGGGGCAGGGGAGCGGAGATCACTCTGAGTGCAATAGAAAAAACAGGGTGGGGCCACGTGCCCGCTGAGATGAATGGGGTCTAAAATCCCCGCTGTGCACTCAGCAAACCCAGCCCTCCCTTCTAAGTTGGGGGGCGGGGAGATCATCCTATGGGAAGGGGAATCTTGATTGTCCCACAAAGACGTGCTCTGCATCCCAAACGCTGGACAAAAGGCTGCACTCTCCCTGATAAAGGCCCCTTTTTCTAATTCATATACTCAGAAAGTTTGTGTGAGTTGTTCTAACTCACACAAAGACAGCAGTATGTGCTGCGGTGGTCCTTGAGCTTTAAGTGAGACATAATAAGGTCCCAAATTATAGCAGAGGATCTTGAGAGAAGAAGATATTTACAGAGCTATGCACTTACCAAATATTTTGAGAGCCTACTCTGTGCCCACCTGTGAGCGTACACAGGGAGTCCTAACTAAGCTCTGCCCTGGCATGGGTGACAGAGGAAAACAGGCAGTGTGGAGACCAGCACATTTCAAGTGTCAAAACTTGAATTGCCATCTGCCTTGTCAATCTGCTTGTTCCTATCTGGTTCGTGTTTTTTGGCACTCTGGGACCCCAAAGCCCAGAATCAGCTTAGACTCTTCCTTGCCCCCAGTCAGCCTAGCTCTGGAGGGTGGCCAGCTCAGACTTGCAGTTCGCAGTTCCTACTGTTCTGACCCAAGTCCTTATTACTCATCACTTGGATTAAACTTCGAGCTGTTCTCTGACTTCCATTCTCTTTGATCTCCAATCCAGTCTGTCTTGGCAGGCTCTTTAGACCCAGTGATGACCAAGATCTTATATCAAGGACGTCCCTCTCAGAGAGGATAAAGTTGAAATTCAGCGTGGGATTCAAGTCACTCCAGAATAGAACCCCAAGTTTCCTCTCCAATCTTATCTCTCTCTATGTCCTGATTATTTCTGACAGTCACTTTGCCTCCAGTAGCCTTACACCCCATCTCTGATGACCAAAAGCCTACATGCACACTTTCCATGAAGGGCTGGCCGCCTTGTAGGGTAGTGAGCTTGAATGGAAGAAGCTCAACAAAACCCTGAAGGAACGCTGCTCAGGGAAGTCTAGCATTGGGCAGGGAAATCTGTAAGATCAGCAATTCCCAAAGCCTAGCTGATCATCAGAATCACTAGGAGAATTTTTGAAAGTTTCAAATTTCCTAACTCCTTCACTCTAGAAATTCTGATTCAATTGGTAAGTCTGGACTAGTGCTTTGTGAATCTGTTCACAAGTTTCTATAAGACAGTTACGCGTCTCCCATGTGACCACTTAAGATTTCTTTCACTGTTTCATTTCTATGATAAGAAGACTTCCCTGAGCTTCCCAGGAAGAACACAGTTGTTCTCACTCATTTTGAGAGCCTTTCTCGTGCTCCATCGGTCTTGTAACTATTTAAATCTATTTCAGTCTCCCTCGTGATGTTGCATAGTCCTGAGGTCAGAAGTTCAGTATCATACTCACTCACAGAGACAGAATGGTCTTTCTATAAAGACTTGCCTAATTAAGCTGAATTTTCTTGAAGTAGACCTGAGGTGTGTTACTTTCAGGGCCAGAGCAGAATGAGAGTCAAACAAAACTGAAAATCACACTGTTAAATACAGAAGTCTCCTGATAGCTGGACTTTGATCTTAGATGTGAAAGATGAGCAAACCTGAAAGGTGTACTTTTCATTGAAACCGGATGTATAGCATTAGTTTAAATGTACATGTAAACTCATATAATGATATTCCGTTTGGGTTTCAGACTCATTAGCCCTTCCCTTACCGACCCATTTTCTTCCATGCCGATTTTCCCTTTCAGTCTTCATGTTTGTTACTTTTCTTTATCTTAAATTTAGTACCAGCAGTTATTTTAGGGCATGATGATAGATTCTAAAACTTAGTAGCACAAAATAGCAATAGACATGTTTTGCTCTGTGGAAATATGCCCGTGAATTACTACTCCATTGTGGAAAGCAAATATCTAGACAGATTTTTGGCATTCACAAACTTACATTTTAAATTGTGTATTTAAGACGTGTGCAATCCCAATATATAAAAATTTATAAGTAGATCTTTCAATGCCTAGTAGAATATAGGCATTTCCTTTTTCAGAAAAATCAACTTTAGGAGAATATAACTACAGACAATAAAATGTATCTGCTTAGAGTGAACAATTAAATGAATTTTGACAGTTGTATACACCTATGAAGCCACCATCACATACAGAACCTTTATTCACCCCGAAAGATAATTTTCTTTCAGTAGTAATCATTCCAAAAGCAAATTTAAACTGAGTACGTAAGACATTCCCTTCTCTTTCCAAAATATATTTAATTAGATATAAATTGGAATTAGGGTAAACCACTGATTCTCAACTGAGGACGATTTTGCACCACCACCCACCCCTCCCACCTTCCACCCCCTGCCCAGGTCATTTGGCAATGTCCGGAAACATTTTTGGTTGTCTGGATTTGGGGTGGGCGGGTGCTGCTAGTACCTAATGGATTTAGGCCAGGAATGTTGCTAAACACCCCATAAGGCACAGGACAGCCCCAACTACAACAAAGTAGTGCTGATGTTGAAAACCCTGGTGTGAATGTCCATGTCCATTACTGACCGTGAATGAGGCAATGTAACATTGACCCTCTGAGTCTTTGCATTTGCTTACTGTCCTGTCTGAAATGCCTCTCTACTGCCCAGCAACCAATCTCTGAGGAAGGTACTTTTCTTCCCCGTTTTACAATTGGGAGAAGCTGAGGCTTAGAGAGATGAACTAACTTGACCAAGGTCACATGGTTAGCATGTGGAAGAGCTACAAGCTCAATCCAGGTCCTTTCACTCTATTTTTAAACTCTATGGGACACCACTGATTTTTTTTAAATGAAACTATAAGCTCTATGTCTGAGCTGGGCACATAGAGAGCAACCAGTACATCTAAGCAAATATTGACATCCCAAATGCGTAGTCACTCATTCAATAAGAGAAATTTTCCTATTGATTAGATCTTATTTGTTTCCAAATTATTGGTGAATGGGAATATGTGTTTCTGTGACATCTTCTGTGTGCCAGACACGAAAGCCTCCTTTCATTCAAACCTGGTGGCATACTCTGCCTGGTTGTTACTAACCACATCTTTAACATGAGGAACCAGAATCTCAAAGTAAGTTAACCACAACAGTGTTAGGATGTAAGCCAAGATCGGCCGGGTTTGTCTGTACGTTAAACTCTACCAAACTCTCTATCGATAGTGTGAAAAACTGAAGTTTACATTCCTGCCCAATTCATATGTTGAACCCCCAATATGATGGTATTTGGAGATGGGGCCTTTTAGAGTTAATTAGACCATGAGGGTGGGGAACGGGGTTGATGAAATAAGTCCCCACAAGAAGAAGCACCAGAGAGCTATAGCTTTCTCTCTCTTTCTCTCTCGCTCTCCCCACCTCCCTCTCTGTCTCTCCCCACAGTGAGGAGACGGCGAAAAGGCAGTTGTCAGCAAGCCAGAAAGACCTCACCAGAATGTGACCCTGCTGGTTCCTGATCATTGCCTTCCAGCCTCCAAACAGTGAAAAAATAAATTGCCATTGTTTAAGCCACCCAGTCTACAGCACTTTGTTACGGCAGCCTGAGCAGACTAAGACAACTGAACATCATAAAAACTGTACCCAAAGAGCATTGTTTCTTGAACTCCGAGGGCTGTCCGGAAAGTATCCAGCCATGTAATATGAGAAACGGAGGCATTTATGGCTGGATTTTTTTCTCAGTGGCTCTCGTACCTTCAGATATATCCACTCTGTGATAACAGGAGTTTTATCCTGTCATCCTCAATGTCCTTCCAAGGAACTCTTTTTCTGCAAACTTCCTATTTTGGAGCCAAAGTGAAATAAGCTACATAATACACTGAGCAGTGTATCTGGACAGAGTAGGCCCCAAACAGAGGTTATTGTGTTGTGTTTTCTTAAACCTGTGAGGGAGTTTCAGTGTTTATTCTTTCACTGACACACATCTGTTACATTAACAACTTCTTACAGCTTTCTGCAGGTTTAATCAACAGTTTCCTTTTGAAGGTGGAAATCCCGGATCTCCCTGCCCCCAATACCACTGTATATGGTTTGTTCATTCATTTCTACCTCTGTAAAAGCTATACTCATAAGTCCTTGGGGTGTGTCCTTTCTGCAAAAATCACATGCTGAAAAAAGAAAGAAAGTAAAAGAAAACCCCTGCAACTTTATGCAAATAGGCTCTGGGGAGTCCTCCCAGCCTCTCCTTCCTACTTTCTGCCGTACTCCTTGTGCTCTCTTCAGTTACTGCCCTTTTCCTTCCTGGATTGGCTCAGACTTCTGATCTTGCCTTGGTTTAACTTGGAATTTAGATCTCAACTTCCTGTTTCATCGCTGACCCAGCAGTCCCAAAGGATGGCCCGCTACAAGTGGTTCAGGCTCCAGGTCCCCCAAATCTGTGGTGTTCTCCCACACCCCACCTTGACTAGCTCATCCTCTGCTCTAAATTCAATCTGGAAGGTGGATTAGATTCTTCTTTTAGCTCAGATCACAATCTGCCCTGGGCCAGAGTTCTGCACGTCTGTGCCTGTCTCCTCTCGGGGGCAGGGCCCAAGACCATCCATTTTCATGTGCCCCTGCCGCTCCTCTAGCCTCGATCCATGGCTGTGATCAAAACAGGAACTGAATGAGGTTGAACTGAAGGCTAGAGTCTTAGTCTAGTTCTCAGAGTATCCATCCTTCTTTCCTTCTGCTTTTTTTCCCTCTGTGATTCCCCACCCTTCTTTGATCCCACTTTGCTTTTATCTTGACACTGAGGGCTAAAGTCAGAAGACCTATATGCAAATAAAAACTTTGCTACTTGTCCTTGGACAAGTTAATTAACCTCCCATCTTTCTTCATGTAGTCATCTGGGGGAGGGGGGAGTGTCTGATACATAGTAGCATTCCATAATTGTTAGCTGTCATTTTTAGCATCATCATTGTACCTTGAAATTGACCATGATGAGAGTCCTTACGCTATGGAGTTGGTAAACACTACAAATTGTTTTTTCAGACAGCCGTTTTATCAGCATACCACTAGGCTAGTGCCATATATTGAAATCATGTTAGAGCCATTAAGTTAAATAAAATATTATTAAAATTAATTTCGACCTGTTTTTTAATTTGTTTTGGCTACTGAAACATTTAGATTACATTGTGATATTTCTATTGGGTAGTGCTGGGCTAGATAGATGCTGACCCTATCACACCCCATAGTGTGGTCCCAGAGATTTCCGGGTATAGGGAGGAGAGCTCTGATGCTCCACAAATTGGTACAGGTCGATGTTTGTTATCTCTGTCAGCAGTTCTGCTTTTGAACCATTGTTCTTCCTGAATCTTGAGGCCCCTTGCATGGTCTAATCACCTTGACATTCCAGACAGATCTCTCTACATCCCTGATCCTATTTGAGATTCAAAATATTAAAAAATATATGATGCTTTTCATTGGTCTTTTACCTACTGCTTAGAAAAATAAAAGGGAGAAAGGTTTATTTGCCTGTTTTCTTTTTTTACTTATATAGGAGATTGATTAATACTAACAACTTATGTCAGCAGTAAGACACAGGAGTTCAGGCAAGATGCAGAATGCCTTGACTTCTAAGGTTTTGTCAATAGGCAAAGTGACGTATGGTCAGATTTGGAATACCCTTTGGAGAAAGAGCAGTAAGACTTCCTGGATTAGATATGGTAAGCAAAGGCAATCAAGGAATCAAAGATGACTTTGGAGTGATTTGGCTGACTGGGTAAGGGTGTCATTAACTGAGTTAACAGGAAGATTGAGAAGGAGCCCATGGGGTGGAGGCAGTTTGCAAATCCAGGGCTCCGTTTTGGACAGCTCCTCATTTAAGCACCACAGAGGTGCGTAGAATGACTCTGAGAGTCATTTTTTTTTCTCCATTTTACAGATGAGGAAACCAACACACAGACAGGTCATTGGCTAACTCACCCTCTCTTATATTTCCCTTTACACAGCAGTATAGAAGTTAAGATTGCTGAATCCTAATCCCAAAACCACCATTTACTAATCGTGTGACCCTTTGGCATGGCACTTAATTTCTCTAAAGCCTTGATTTTTCTCCTCTTCAAAATGGACATTTTCCTGCTCAGAGTTTGTGTGAGGGTGAATTGAGACAAGATAGGCCATGGCATGACACAGCATATGATAAATGCGCACTGAGCATTAGCTTCTACAATAGCTGGTCACCTCTAAGGCAAAGAATATTTACTCTGACTAAAAGAACCCATCTAGGAGGTATATTTTGTTCCTCCAGTTGGCCTTCAGCTTTGGTCCCAGTTTTATTTCTTATTGTTAAGATTGCATATGAGAATTAGAACCTGATCGCCTATGAGAGATACTCTCTGGTATCTACATCTAAAAATCAGGGCATGGTGGCAGTGGGGGAGTACTAAGTGAAACCTCAAATAAAGCCTGACTAAATAAAGGAAACATCAGAGGTAAAAGACAAGATACGAAAACTCAACTGAAAAGGGACTGAAATGACCAAAGAGAAAAAATCCCAACCTTAATCAGGGAAAGTTAGTTGCATCAGTGAAAACAAACAAACAAACAAACAAAACCCCAACAAAACCATACACGATACAACCAGGCAGTAGAGATTTTGATACTTGGAAAGCCAAAGGGGAGGAGTATGCAAGAGCATTTTCCCCATGCTGACCTCATGGGAAGAAGCAGTCCAAAATTAGCAAGATTGAGTGGTTTTAGCTTCAATACCTAGAAAAGTCTTTCCCTGAGTCCACCATCCCAGTGTACACCCAACATCAGAATGCCTGATGGTACTCATCATCTTCTGTCATATGCCCTTTGACCAGAATAAACAGCAGTGAAAACTCTGCCAACCTGGGGCTGGGGAGGTGTAGGGGTGTGGGGGGCTCTTCTGAACAATCATCAAATTGTGCCTTTTCATCAACTTTGAAAGGCAAAATGAACACATGACCATTAAGATTTAAAGAAAAAGCTATCAGAGAAAGCAGCACAAAGGTGAGACCACAGAGAGACAAATAGAAATGGCTAAATTGTCTGGCTTTTTCAGAAGCACAGGATGTACCCCACCCAAAATTTAGCCCCATTCCAAGCAGGTTTTCTCTGTTGGATCCTAGCTACCCCCATGGGGTGAAGTCTCTGGTTCCTGCAATTTAAGGAGACACTAGTCCAATGGTTCCAAGGAAGAATTCTGGAGACTGGCTCCCTGGGTCTGAATCCCAGCTAGCCTCAAGTTCTTCAGTCATAATGAAAGAATTATGGAAGGAAATGGGCAAATCCCTCAACCATTTTAAGCCTCTGTTTTTCTCATTAATAAATGTAGAAAGAGCATGACGAGCACGTCTATGACCCAACTTCACAGGGTTGCTGTGAGACGTCAGCTCATCCAGTACCTGGCACCCAGCTTTAAATAAGCTTTTACACTTATTATATCAGTATCTGGAGTTTCACTCAGGTTAAGCCAGGATTTCTCAGTGGGCATGTATCCTTTTAGAGAAAAACTGTCAGGAATTTGTTCCTTTCTAGAGCATTTCTGTGGCTTGGCAGCACTCTAGAAAAGAACATTTACTGAGTATCTCTTACATGCCTCCAAAAATAGCTTTAAAAAAATGGTGGGAAACCATTGCACAAAGTCCCGAGAATAAAAAGAGGGAGAGGAAGATTACACAAAGGTGGATTTCAGAAGTTTCCTGGAAGAGATGAATCAGTGAGGGGAGCGAGGAAAGACCAGTGTTCATACACCTCGGATCGTTTCTAGTCTGCTGTAGCATTGTGATTACCTCTCACATCTTACTTTGATCTCCCTTCTTTCTTTTCCCAAACATATCATAGAAACTCAGAGAAACAGAAAAACTGTGTTGGCAGATGAAAACGATGAGAGGGAAACGCTAAGAAGCCTGGCTTGTTTCAGCAAGAGCTTCACAAGGAGAGAAACCCCAGGGGAAAGAATACGTGGTGGCAGAAAGCGGAGAGCCTGCCAGTGAATCCTGGGGACCTCCAGATGGTGAAGAAGACACAAATAAGGGGGTTGCCTGGGGGGATGCCTGTCAACTCCACGGCCACTCTGGAGGGATATGCCCCAGCCCAAAGCCCCCTGGTGATTTCCTCCCCAGAAAAGGCAGCCCGGGATCATGACCAGAATGCTGGACTGGAGGGCAGAAAGCTAGTACTAGGGTCATTTACTGCCAAAGCAGGACACTTTGTGCAAAGTGAAAAGACCATTCAAAATGCTGGGTCAACAGCACACACCAGGACTGCCCAGGCGAGCCAAGACGTGACCACCCCAGGCAGTGTCCGCTGTCCTACGCGACGCCCAACATGGAAGTAGAAGACTAGAGAGACGTATGCTGGGGAAGAAAAAAACTAAAAGGGTGAATAAGCGATGGAGAAGGAAACAAGCACTTTTTAAAAGCACAAGCATATGTGGAGCACTTTATATGCACAATCTCATGTGACCCCTGTAGAGTGGGGACGGTATGGAAGTGATGTAGCTGGAATGTGAACCCAGGGCTGTCAGAAGCTAAAGCGCTTCACCCATTTTTGCCCCGTGCTGCCTGCCACCCTATCCCAGCACTCATCACCTTTTTGGTAGGCCATAATGATGGTAACTGCTCTTACTGAGGCTTTGAAAACTCTGCTGGATACCTTGCAGCATTTGGTAACTCGTCATAATCATCCAAAACCTACAAGACAATGAGGAAAGTGAGGTTCAGAGAGGTTAAGTAAGATGCTCAAGGTCACATACCAGTAAGGAGTGGAGTCAAAGTTCAAGCTCAGGCCTGGTGGCTCTCTGGCCAGTGTTCTCACTCACGGGGCTGTAGAGAAGAGTAATGGGGTGACACTGAATGCGACAGAGTGTGCACTGTGCTGGGCTGCGGGAGCTGACGGAGAGAGCGAGTGTGCCCACAGAAGCAAACCTGCCCACCCAGGCCTTGGCTCCAGCCAGGCCTGCCCTGCCTGCCTTCTAGACCCTCTGTCTACCATGTGCCTTGCCCTCCCTTTGCAATTAATTAGCAATACTGTTCTCTAATCTTACACTCACTTCTCCTTCCTCTCTGCCTATCAACAAGCCAGCCTTCTTCATGGCTACACTTTATTTCCACCACAGCATGTCGTTAGTACAGTTCTGTTTCCTGCCCGTGCTGGCTGTAATTGCTCTTTGCACAGAGACTCAAAGCAGCTTTCAGAACTGTGGCTCTTACTTCCTTTGTTATCCCAAAGCAACTACAAAGTTACATTCATTGTGGTAAGAGGCAGGTTAAATACTATTGCATTAGGTTGAATGTTTACGAAGATCCTCCTCTGACTCCATCACCAAAAAATGAATTCCCAGGAGAAGCAGAAGTTACTGTTTCTCAGCCATACACATCTTCTCTAAGTCTTTTCTGACTTCCAAATACCACCAACTCTCAATTTTCATACATCATTGGGGAATGAGAAATTCTCTAAAAATGGAAAATCATAGATAATCCCCAGATTTCCATTTAGTTACTAACTTCCTTCCTCCTCACATGGAGGCAATGTTTTAAATCTTCTTTCCTAATACATGTGCCTGCTTGACCCCACTGGAGTATTTCTCAGTATCTGGCACAGGTAGGTAGGTATTTTGAATATTTTTTTAATGAATCCCAGATGGATATGGCTGTCCCAGCAAGTGCCAGGTTAGACAGCCCCAGTAATTTCTGGGTGCTGTGTAAGTTCCTAGAACTTAGATACAATCTGAGTAAAAAGAGGGACCGTGAATTGAAATAAAAGTGTCACTGCTTGGAACAAAATACATGCAGATTAACAATAGGAAAACAGAAATTATGTTGGTTACAATTCTTGAAAACAGAAAGTGTGGACAGATTGCAGATGGAGAATCATACCAACTACAAATGTGAAAGAAAAGAATTTTCCAGTCATTACACGAAAGAATAAAAGAACAAAACAAGGACTCTTAAGCACCTAGAAATCTAATAAAAACTTTACTTACGTATCTTTTTTTAAAAAGTTGATTTTATCCAATTTACAAAATGTGAGTAATAGTGGTAAGTGTGATCTTCTTTAAGTTAAAGAACTAATCAGGTATTGATTTGGGTGGGCATAAGTCATCAGACCTAATTACAGGTGCACCATCTCATAGATCGTGCAACACCACTTCACGTATTTTTCCAGACCACCATCTCAGAGTCAATTTTGCACAAACATTTATGGGGCATATTTTGAGTTATCCCCAAAAATCTATTCTTCTCTTATGCTTCGGCTGTTGGTAGGTAGAGAATCCAGGTAGGGACTATATTTCCCAGGTTCACTTGCAGTTGTGGTCATGTGATTTAGTTCTGTCCAGTGGAATGTGAGAAGTGATATAAATATATAGCTTCCATATCACTTGCTTAAAAGGAAATTGTTTGCCCTAGACTTCCTCTTTTCCTTTTCTTTGAACTGAAACACAGAGATGCCACACTATCGAGCTTTGACTTCTCCAGTGAGCATCACTCCCTAGCAGAAGGTAGAGCAACCTGATGGAAGGGACCTGGACCTCTGACTGACCTCACAGAGCTAGACTGTTATACGAGAGAGACATGACTTCTATCTTTTTTAAGTCACTGTATTCTGGGTCCCTTTCTCAGCATCATGACTTTTTCCATAATTAATACAATTAAAGAGAGATTCATCAGTTTTGTCAAAGGCTCTCTTAATCTTTTCGTATCAAAATCATTCTCCTTTGGCTCATCTAATCATCTTTGTTCATTTTCTCTTCTTCGCTTGTTAATAGATTATCTGTCAGAGCCTCCTCTATCAAAAGCTGTTAGAGAATTAGTATTAGATAATTCATTTGCAAGGAACATTCTACAGAAGTAGTAACTGTAGAAAAGTCTCCTATCGCTTACTGCTTAGCACTTATTAAATTTAAGATCATTTATTCTGACAAAATCTGGGAAGCTGTATTGAATGTAAGTTTTTCCTCACTTAATGCTGCATCAGAAATTTCATGCTGAAAACCTTATGAATTTCATGAATGTGAGGTTAACAATACAACTGTTGAAGAATCAAAAATATACATGAAATTATATTCCCATAATTCCCAAAAGTAAATGGTTCATAACCCCCGCCCCGAAACACTACAGAGCCTCCTTTTTCAAAAGCTTCAACTGTAATTCTCCAGTTTTACTTTTACACACTCCTTAATACCTTGACTCTCCTA
This sequence comes from Lyroderma lyra, assembly GCA_004026885.1. Classification (NCBI taxonomy): domain Eukaryota; kingdom Metazoa; phylum Chordata; class Mammalia; order Chiroptera; family Megadermatidae; genus Lyroderma; species Lyroderma lyra. Next base: position 110,069 of record PVJL010004417.1, read on the forward strand.
TAAGATCTGCTATTTTACTCATCACTCCATTTACTTTGCATTCAAATGTTTATAGCCATGGACTTAACAAAATATGGGGGCAGATGTTTGTATGGGGACTGGTGTCATTATAAGCCAATTTGTTAGTGACTATTTTATGTTGTAAAAACTTTTGCTTTTCCTTATGACCTCATTGCAAGGATTTGGATAATGCTACTTAAGTGCCAAATAACCATACCCAGGAGGATTTCCAAAGGTATTCAGGAAAGGGGGAGCTTGTGATTTTTATTCTTTTAGTGCTCAACCTAGGTTTTTTAACATGCACACTCAATAAACTGTAAATTTCATAAATATTTTTACCTTCCTCGGATCTTAGAATGTTTTAAATCTAATCAGCATCACTCTCTGAACTTAAATGCAATAGCTGTTAATATTTCGGTCCTATCCTGTTGTGCTTTTCCATACCCGTTAGGCGTTATCATTACTGTTGTTACTTTATACAGTCAATGTATGTTTTTATTTAACAACATATTTAATCACATAGTTGATCACCATTTCTTTTTGCAACTCAGATTTTCCATTCATGCTCAAACCCCAGAGATGGCTGGCTTGTGGTTATAAATTCTCAGGAGAGTTTATTTCCCTCTCTACTCAAATCAAGTTCCAACCAGACAAATTTTCATATTGTCCCATTCTACATGGCAGATTCATTTGAATTCAAGCTTCAACTGAGGCCCTAGGTATTTGGTGTCCCAGCTTTATGTGTGAGTCTCTAATGAGATTACCACCTCGGGCCAAACTTAAGTTTTATTCCTTGTCTTCTAAGTCCTGTGCATTTATCAAAACAAAACTTCAAGGTCACCAAGGTATGTCAAGTAACCTCAAATGAAATCTGCTTTGACATTCACTCTCCCACAGGTCCCCACTTTCACACAGTTTTTAACCTCTGTGAATGTCTTTTTCTCTTGCTGGCTCAGAGATGAATTTTTTAAATATTCTTTGTGTTCTACCCATTTCTTTTGGTCATTTTCACCAGGAGGGTAGTTCAGTATACCTAACATTGCTGCTTTAGCAGGCAGCCTGCAATTCCTCATGATAAACAACTAACATTTTCCCAAACAAGAACTCAGCTACAGCGTAATAGTGGTAACAATAATAATAGCTAATATTCAGTGATCATTACTGTAAGCTGGGTACTGTTAAATGTGTTTTACTTATATTAAGTCATCTAATCCTCACAAAACCACCGAAAGGTCAAACCCAAGTACTCTGCCTCCAGAGCCCATGTTATTAACTACTACATATTCTGTGTCTACAGGGCATGGATGACAAAAGAGGGTTCAATTCCATATGCAAGCAGGAAAACTATGCAAATTTTTCCTAATTAATGCAGCCAGTGAACACTCCACAGCCATGCCAAGAGTTGCTTTTCTGGTGCTGGGAATGAGTCGTCCATGGCCTCACGATGAGATCTGTGTTTGAGAGACTCACACCTGCTGCACTGATAAGATTACAGGTATAAGGAAAGCCAGGATGGTAAGAAGATTTCATCATATACACCATATCCTGCTAAGGAGCCTGAGCTTGCCTCTAAGCTCCATGGGAAAGAGGGTTTGTCGGTTTCTCAGTGTCTGCCATAGACCAGGGTGCGGAAGAGTCATCACTGGGATATTTCTGAACTAAGAACACGGAACAGGGCAAAACCCAGGCCTGGGACGGATCTTTCTGGCACCTGCCCTGGCCAATGGAGCCAACTTGCCCCAGACTTCCAAGTTCTGCCTTCTCTCCTCTTCCTGCTTAGCAGTCAGGGAAAAGCCTTGCCCAGACAGGTCCAAAGTCATCCCCTCTCCACAGTGCCTGTCTTTAGGCTGTGTTTTACCGAACTTTATTAAATGGAGCTCTGGCCTATGTCTTCAGAATTAGGAAGAAACTAGAGTTAAGAGAATTTTTTAAATTAGCATAGAAAATTTTGTTCTAAGTAGGTGTGGGGTTGGGAAGGTAGACGGTACCTGCAATTCTCTGAGCTTTTTCAATCCAGAAATACCTGAAGGCATTTTTAGTGGTGACAAGGGGAAGTACTGGAGTTCAAATCTTAGCTCTAAAACCCAAAAGTGATTTGATTTAGGGCAAGTTACTTCATACCTCTAAGCTTCAGTTTCATTGTCTGTAAACTGGGGATAATAATTATACCTGTATCATAGACTAGATGTAGAACAGCAATTCTCAAACTTTATTTCAATCTGAGGATCTCTTTGTACTCTTAAATTTTATTGAGAGTGCTTAAAAGCTTTTATTTATGTGTCTTGTATCTATTGATATTTACCATAGCAAAAATAAAACTGAGAGTTTCAAAAATATTTATTTATTTAAAAATTAACCCTACTACCTGTTGACATAAACAACAAAATTTATGAAATAAAATATATTTTTGAAATGATTAGTGAGAAGAATTTTACATTTTTATAAGTTTTTAAATGCCTGGCTTAATAAAAGGTGACTAGATGCACATATCTGCTACATTCAATCTTTGTGATGTGCTGGTTTGGTGGATAAATATGAAGAAGATCTAACCAATTGTGACTGTGTAGTTGGAAAAGAAAGGAGTATTTTCATCTTCTTTACAGATAATGTGGATATTACCATTTGACTATACACCAAAAGTCAATAAGTGACATTTTCTTAAAAGTTAGTTGCCACATAGAATAAAAAATCACGACAATGAACTTAATATACTGTTATGTTAAGATCCATTTTGTTCAGAATGGAAGACATTGAATTAGTGTATCAACTTCCTATCACTACAACAATACTGTGTAAACAACTACCAAATCTCAATGATACCTAAGAATAAACATACATTTAGCTCATGATTTTGTGTGTCCCTTGTGAGTCAGTTAACAGAGATTTAACTGAGTTGAGTGGTTCTGCTCTTTGTGTCTCTCATTCTCTTTCTGCGGTCAGCCCAAGTGCCTGGGTTTTCTTCTAATGGCACTGAGAGAGGTGCAAGAAGGCAAAACAGAAACATGTAAGGCTTCTTACATCCTAGGCTTGGAATTAGCGTACTATCACGTTAGCCTCATTCTATTGGCCAAAGCAAGTCACATGTCCAAAACAAAGTTGAAGAGGTAGGAAATACGCCTCCACCGTTTCACAGTCACCCGGCAACGAGTATGGGTACAGGGAAGAGCCTGGGCCATTGATGCAGCATATACTTTAGTTTGTTATCTGAGATCACTTCCATCTCTAACAAATAATGTACTTTAAATAGAAAGGCTTACTTACATGGTTTTTCCAAGACAATAAGACCCTTGTTTATTTATGGGGTTTTTTTGTCAAATTCACTTGGGCCAATACAGGAAAGAAGGACAGGGAGGTGCAATAAGAAAATTATGGAAATGGGAAGAAAGAATGGCACGGGGGAGAGAGGGAAGGGAAGACAGAGAAAGAAGGAGCGGGGTGACAGAAGGGAGGGAAGGAGGGAATGGTGGGGGAGAAAGGAAAAGTAAGGGGATGAGGAAAGGATGTGAGAGGGAAGACATGAATGACTCCATTTGTTCTTAGAGAACCCAATCAAAAGGTAACCAGAACTAGCACAGTTATTAGAAACCCATTAGAAAAAATATTAGCTCATTCTAAGGAACTGGTTTTAAAAAGATACCTATTATGATTCCACCCAGAGTGAGGGTCATGGAAAATGTGGTTACCTCTTTTACCCTTTATTTTTAATCATTCTGTAAAGCTGGTTTAGCATAAAACATGTCTCATTATTTTAAACTTGTAAAGCTTTTATTATAAAACAAACCAAACTTCATAGAAAATTACTATATTTAAAACCTGAAAGTGAAATTTCAAATCATATTTTAATTGAACTAATTTTCTACCACAGTTTCAGATCATATTCATAGCTCTACCTCATCTTTTCACAACATTTACTGATTGGTGTTGGCAGTTTCAGACTTTAAGTCTCTGATTTAATATTAAGTTTGATTTTAAAATGTTCCCACCGTTGTTATTTTCATCACACGGGTGTTTGAGATGATTTTATTATTTTTATATATCTTCTTTGTTAACTGTTTTCTACAACATAATTATAGGCCTACAAACAAAAAGTAATTGAAGATGTCACCTAATTTAGTAAGAGAGAGAAAATGTCTCTAAATCTTATTAAGGTGATATGATGACAAACGTTAAGACATATTTACGACTAACACATTAGAAAGCTGGAATCAGCCAAGAATCTGAAACCATGATGATGAACACTTTCCATCTGCAGCGTCTCTAGACTCTGAAACCAGTTCACACCAATTTGTGTTTGGAGGCAAGGAAAGTGTGGGAGGCAAGAGCGCAGACCAAGACTGAAGCATCTAGGTTCCAGCCTCAGCTCTCCTACTAATTATGGGACAAGCGCTCAGAATAGGACCTATTAGAGGGCTTCTATATTCTTACTTGCTTTTTGACTTCTACTTTTAGAATCAGACGGTCACATCAGTCTGGGTGTAGAAAGAACTTTTCACCATAATAGACATACATTCCATTGAAAGCCATCTACCATCCACCGACCATGCCACCACCCTCCACAAAGGGCCACTCAGACAATGTTGTTCAATAATTTCAGAATCAATATGCTAAACTCTAATGCATGTTACATTTCTAACAATGTCAAGTCTGCAGGCCCGCTAGTCAACTCCCAGGTGCGGAAATAGAACACGGATCACTTCCTCCCTGTAAGTCACCCTTCCTGAAGGAAGGTCCATCCCCCAACCCCCAAGACCTAGTTGTGGAACTTGTATGTTGATCCAGCTTGCCGTGGTATCTGTCCTTCCTGAGAATGCATGATTTGCCTCATAGCCACACCCTCTTTCCCAGACCATCCTCACATTCCCCTCTGCCCAAGAGCAATTCTGCTCCCCAGAAACTTGCACCCCATTTATTTCCCCTGATTAGGGAGGCTAGCAGATTTTTACATAGTGACTAGAATCTCCCAGGCTCCTGAGAGAAGAGCTTGGATTAGGGGAAAGGGTGGTGGAGTCTAATTGGGGCGAGAGCCACAGAACAGTGATCAGTTGCCTGCTGGTGCTTTCAAGCCTCTGTAAAGGAAACAGGATTTGCATAAAGTACAGAGTGGCTTGTTAGGACTTGCATTTTCTGCGAGAGAGCCATTCAAGTTTAGATTAGAATTTAATTATAGTCATGCACTGCTTAAAAACGGGATATATTCTGAGAACTCCGAGGTTAGGTGATTTCACAGCCGGGCAAGCATCAAGTGCACTCACACAAACCTAGATGGTGTAGCTCACCACACACCTGGGCTTTATGGTCTAGCCTATTGCTCCTGAGCTACAAGCCTGTACAGCCTGTCGCTGTACAAATTACATGAGATTAAATCAAGCATAAGAGAAAATGATGCAATCAAGGCACGTGATGAACACCAGCTGTATGAGCCTGCTGCTAGCATTAACATGGCATAGCCTTTTACAGCAAGCTTTTTATAAGTGGAAAGAGTACACGCTACACCCCAATAAGTCTAACAATAAAAATGAATTTAGAGTTAAAAAAAGAGGACACTCTAAAATAACAATAAAAGTGTAGTATAGCAAACACATAAACCACTAACACAGCCATTTATTATCATGATCAAGTAGTATGGGTTGTAAATAATTGAATGTGCTATACTTTTATACAACTGGCAGCACAGTAGGTGAGTTTACACCAGTGTCACCACAAACACATGAGTCATGCATTGCTCTACGACGTTACAATATCAATTGGTGACAGGAATTTTCTAGCTCCACTATAATCTTATGGGACAACCTTTGCACACATGGTCCATCGTTGATAGAAACGTCGTTATGCAGTGCATTACTATACAAGCCATACAGGGTCAGTCATTGGACCAAGCATTCATCCCCTATCCCCATTTATGTTTGAGCTACCTGAGTATCCCTACTAAGACTCTCCCAGCCTCAGCTTCCACAAGCTCAATGGTTGAGGCTCATCACATTCCTAAAGAATCAATTCTACTGTGGATTACTCTGTAAGAAATGCTTCCTTACACTGCCTTCAAATCCAGCTTCTGGTCTTTGCTTCCTTCGTATTTCTGGATTGGCTGCCTAAAAATGCCCAGGCATAGGTACATTCCAATATTATCTTTATGCAGCAACAGACCTTTCCAAAAAGAGAGCATGCTCCAAGCCATGGTGGTGAAATAGGGAGTGGGAGCTGGCAAGAAAGGCATTAACAAATGTCTTCAAGCAGAGAAGGTATCACTTGATTTTTATGACTATAACTAGATTATGTACAACTAATTTTGTAAGTATAGACACAAAACTGGGGCAGATAGTGGGACTCAAGAGTCCCCAGGAGGTACCAGCACCAGCTCTGTCATTAACAAACACATGACCTTGAATAGCATATGCAATCTCTGAGGACCCTGCAGGGAGGGGTGCTGGAGGAGGAAAAGGGTACTGGATGATCCCCAAGGCCCCACGGGGGTATGGAACAAAATAATAGGTTTGGACATCAATCAGATGCAGACTCCAGTTGTGTATCTGTGTGTGATACTGTGTGTCACTGAGCACATTTTAAGCCTCCCTGAGTATATCATTTGTGTCTAATGATAAGGATGATGATCATTACCTCCCTGGACAATTGTATAATTAAATGTCTGCAACATCAATTCTTGGCATTCAAGGAATGCAACTTTCCCTTCCTTCCTGGTTTCAGTGAGCCACTCCTAGAACTTAATATGCCCCATTAGCTCAGGCGCCAATCCTGCCCTCATGTCCCAGAACAGAAATCTGCTGACCCAAGGATCTGTTGACACCCAAAATTAATGACATTAACTTGGAAGGAAAGAAGGAAACAAAGGAAGGAAGGGAGGGCAGTTTGGAATAGTTAGTTTGGAATAAGCCAGCGGGAGGGCAGTTAAGAGAAACTTCTTTACATTTGATTTTTGTCCTCTCACTCTTTCAGGGGGACAAAGACCCAGGCAAGTTCAGGGCACAGAAAACAGTTCCACACTCATTTTCTCAACTAGAATCATCTGTCCACCCCAGTCTTGCAACAGACACATCATCTGATATTTATGAAAATCTTTCAACATTTTCCCCTGATTTCATCCTCACAAAGACCCTGCAGTTCCTATTATTCCCCATCTAACAGAAATGCCTGGGACTTACCAAAGATTATTAAGCCAGACTGTGACCGCTGAAGGAAAGATACAAGTCTCCTGTCTTCCACGCCTAATTCCTTTCCACCTAACCAGGATGCCTTTGCATCTATGTGTCCTCACTTGGCATCCAGCATGGCAACGAGAGAATTAGTGATTGGATACCCACTCCCCAAAGTCAGGTACCTATAATTTGGGACCCCATTCTGTGTCTTCCTTCCTTCTTTCTTTTCTTCCGTCCTTCTTTATTTCTTTGGAATTAGGTACAAAGAATTGAGTTAGTCATAACTCCCATTTTGGGGTGCACTATCAGTTCAGTTAGGATAAGGCCCCTCATTTGTTCCATCTTACTTTATTATTTTTTCATCTTCATCCTCCATTCATAATCCCATGTCCCTGCCCCAACCCAACAACAAGCACTCTTTCCAATCCACTTTTTTTTTTCCTTTTGAGACCTTTTTTCCCATTACATTTACATACAATATTATAACAGTTTCAGGTGTGCAGCACAGTATGAGTCATTCACATAACTTATGAAATCCTTATTCTGATACATCTGGTTCCCCTCTAACGCCATACATAGTTATTACAATGTTGTTGACTATATGCCCTATGCTGCACTTTATATTCCTAAGACCATTCTGTGACTATGAATTTGTACTTCTTGATTTCCCCTTTTCCCCACCCCTCCAACTCTCCTCCCACCACCCCTACAAATCTAGTACCCATCTGACACCACACAAAGTTACTGTACCCTTATTGACTATATTCCCATGTTATACTCTATATCTCCTTGATTATCGCCTTGTAACAATCAAACTAAACTTCACGATCCCTTTCCCTTATTTTACCTACTTTCCCATCTCTCCTCCCATCTTAAAGAAGTCCCCTTAACATGCCTCGTAGTACTGGTTCAGTGGTGATGTATTTCTTTCACTTTTCCTTATCTGAGAAGTTCTTTATCTGTCCTTCAATTTTGCATGCTAGCCTTGCTGGGTACAGTATTCTTGGTTGTAGATCCTTGGTTTTCATCACGTTGAGTATGTTCTGCCAGTCCCTTCTGGTCTGCAATGTTTCTGGTGAGAAATCAGCTGAGAGTTGAATGAGTGTCCCTTTACAAGTTACTACTTGCTTTTCTCTTTTTTTAACTTTTACCATTTTCATAATAATGTGTCTTGGTGTGTTCCTGTTTGGGATCATCTGGTTTGGGACTCTGTGTTTCCTCGGCTTATATGTCTATTTCCTTTGCCAGGTTAGGAAAATTTTTAGTCATTATTTCTTCAAATAAGTTCTCAATCCCTTGCTTTTCCTCTGTACCTTCTGGTAGACCTATTATGTGAACGTGGTTATGCTTAACCCTACCAGACCTGAGGCCCTGAACCTGACTGTCCCCTATACCTGGGCTCCTGAGCATTAAAGAGGAAAAAACCAACATGATATAGAAAAATGTTAGTTACATGCAAACAAGTGGTTAGAATAAGATGGAACCTGGAGACATTGTAGAAATAGGTCTACCTTTCATTTCGAAAATGAGGTACAGCGGCAGATTCGGAAATTACCAAAAAATCTGGTAGGGTTAATGTTGTCCCAAAAGAATCTCAAACCAGTTTCTTTCTTTTTGTTTTTGGATTCTTTTTTCTATTTTTCGTTCTGATTGGGTGTTTCCTGCTGACTTTTCTTGCAAATCATTGCTTTGCACTTCTACTTCATCTAGTTCAGTGACTCCTTTTATTCCATTCTTCATTTCAGTTACTGTAATCTTTATCTCTGCCTGGTCCTTTATAATGGTTTGTATGTCTTCTTTTAAACTTGCTGTCTCTCTGTTAAAATTATGATTAAGTACCCTGAGCATTTTTATAATCATTGCTAGAGCTCTGTTTCTGATGTGTTGTCTGTCCCCATCTCTTCTACTTTGCTTGTTGTTCGGATTTATTTTGAGCTCCCCTTCTCTGGTTTCTCATTCTGGCAGCCTCTCTGTTTGTAGCTATTCTGCTTCTTAACCCAAGACTCATGGCTGCAGCTTCTATGGTGTTCTCTGCTGCTACTGGGCAGGCAGAGGTCTGTGCGGGAGGGGCGTTCAGGCTTTTTTCTTCCCAGCACTGCAGACCTCACAGGCAGTATGGGCATTGTTACACCTGTCTGTTAATTACACTCTGCCCTGAGCCTTGGGGTCAGTCCTATGTGCTGGTCTCTCAGACTGGGCTGGTTGTGGGTCAGTTAGTGTGTCTGCAGCCTCCTCTCTTTTTCTCCTTCCCACCAGAACAAGGTCAGGCTGTGGTTTGCAAAGGCAGGTGACCAGGGTTTGCGCCCTTGTTTTCTTCCTGGGGCTGTGGGGTTACGTGAGTAGTACATGGGCTTTCACCTTTCTATTCTTGGTTTGCCCCAAGGAGTGTGCTTGTTGTGGGGCGAGAAACACGTGCATAGCCCCCTCTCTCCTCCTCCTTCCCAGCCGGAGCGTTTGCACTACAGGTCCTCACTGCCCCGTCACTCCCCTTCCTCTTGGAACGGGAGTGAAGTCCAGCCACTGCGTCTCGCCCACCCAGTCTGCACCTCCTGGGGGCCAAAGTGAGGTCTGGTTGCAGTGTCTCACACCCCGCTTCTGAGACCCCTTTCCTCTGTCCTGCCGACTGAATGAGGTCCAGAACACTGGCTGACACGCCACCTTCTCCTTCCTCCATTCACCAGAGGTAGAATTCCAAGTGGGGACCCATGTGCAGGTGGAGTCTCTACACTTCCCCTTTTATTTCTCTTTCATTAGCCCTCTGCCCATCTGCAGGTACTTTAATGTGACAAGCGGCTTTCTTAGCTGTGGCTGTGCATTGTGTAGGGAGTCCTTAGTTGAGTGATGGTGTTTTATTAGTTGTAGCCTCCAGGAGAGTTTTTCAGAGGTCCTTGTCATGCCACCATCGTGTTTCTCTCTCCACTCCACTTTTCATACATTTACTTAGAGATAGGTGTATGATTAAAACATATGACACGTTTGTGTTTTAATTTCAATGAAAGAGATTTTCTGTAAGTGTAATCCTGTTTTTGAGTTCTTATTCAATATTATGATTTTGAGATCCATGTTGCTAACTATAAATCCAAATCATTATTTTTGACTGATGCTGAGGATCTAATCTTCTCATCACATTTTATTTATTTATTGTCTCAGAAATCAATAAGCATTTAGTTTGCTTCTAATTCTTTGCTACCACAAATCACTTGACTGAACACCCTCCCTGAGGACTTCTCTGGGATATATTCCTAAGAGCAGAAGTGATCGTCATGGAGCTTAACTTTACTAATGACATCAGATGCTCTGGACTGGCTACACAAGTGTGTGCTGTCCCCAGGAGGGCATGAGAATCTCAGTTTCCTCACAGCCTCACCAGCACTTGATAATATCTGACTTTCTAATTTTGCCAAATGATGACTGTAAAGCAGTATTGTCATTTTAATTTGCATTTCCTTGATTATTGGTGAGATTTAGCACATCTTCAAATATTTCCCAGCCCTTAGGATTTCTCTCTGCCTACGACCTTGCCACATCTTTGCCTATTTTTTTCCTATTTGATTTCCTATCCTTTTCTGGTTGATTTCTAGGAATTCTTATGATATTCTAGACATCAAACTCTTCTCAGTGTAGGTCTGGCCATTATACACTGTCTTGCTATTATACTTTCTATTTCTACAGAAATCAAGACAAAAACTTGATGGTGTAGTGGCTTAAGGCTTCGGCGCTGGCGCTGTCAGTGCTGCGGCCTGGGTTCAATTCCCAGTCAGGGAGCTACCCACATACAAAAAGCAAAAAAAAAAAAAAAAAACAGACAAAAACTTGCATTAGGAATGTGAGATATTAGTAGAATGGAGTATTGTCTTGCCAAGAACTAGCAGCTCCCCAGCACATCCCGATGTCTACATTAGTGTCAGAAAGCTCATGGTCAACCAAAGAAGCTAATGAGCTGCATGTGAAACCAATTTCCTTGTTTTAGCTTTGGTTATATTTCAGCGGTGTTCCTGAAACCCCATAGGAAAATCCCAAAAGCCTCTGATCTCGTCATGTACTGACCTTATTTCCTCTCCCATGAGTGAGACTGTGCCTGAGGTTCCTAGTAGGGGTCTGGGAGCATTCGTGTTTCTCTTTCCACAGCATAGACCAAATCCCATCCCACAAGGAAACGAAATGTGTTCTAATCACTTCCTATTCACCCAGTTGGAGAAGGAGGACTTCGTTGCCCTAAATAGTACAAGATGGCCAAGCGCATGACACCTAACCCTGGACAGAGGACGGCAATTTATTAGTCACATACTGTCACAACCCAAGGGAGAGAGCATGCTGCCTACCACGCAGGGCCACATGGGATGGTATGCAGCAGCAGGGACTGAGGGAGGCAGCCTCTACAGTGACAAGAGGATGGGTGACCCTGGGTTCCTGTGGGAGGAAATGATTTGTTTGGTTGAATAATTTTATGGGCTGGCAGGAAGGTGAGGCCCCTTGCGATGTGAACTAGGGGTGGTACAGCGGGTCTGGCCGACACAGGAACGGGGCAGGTGGGGAGCCTTCCCCACGAAGCTGGGGGCATATCTGGCAAGAGCAGGGCATGGCCAGGCCTTTGGGGTCCTGTGAGATTCAAAGATGTCAAAGCAGCAATTAAATTTTAGGTCCTACAATATGTAATGCTTACAGTTTCACAATCAGAAGCCCCTTTTCTCTGCTAACCATGCTTAATTAATTTTAAATTTACCTGGAGTGGCGGGGGCGGGGGGCATTTAGCTATCCCAATCTGAACTAAGGGCATTGCCACTGGATAGCATTATAGGCCACTGCGCCTTCTCAGGGGAAAATGAAAGTGGTCAAAAAACTCATTTGCCCTTTGGAAACATCTGGATATGCACATAGGGGCTGCTTACTAGTCCCAAGTGCTCCTGCTTTGTAATCCACCCTCCAAACACCATGAAACTCAGCCAGTCCTGGGACCCTGGACCATCCAGATACTTAGATCCCCAGCTTTAGACAGGGCAGAAGAAACATAGATAGCACTTACCAATGAACTTCATAGGAAATAGAATTCTTGGGGCTAATGTTGGTGTCCTTGTTTCATTTTGATTAAAAGAACTAGAGTAAGCCAGAGGAGGCATGATCATGTGGTAGACAGAAGGGTGACCTGTGAGAATGTACCTTACATAGCAAAGGGGATTTTGCAGACGTAGTGAAGTTAAGGACCTCGAGAGATTATAATAGATTGTCTAAGTAGGCCCAAGTTAATCACCCGAGTCCTTCAAAGCAGAGGACCAGTGCACAGAGAGATGTAACTATGGAAAAATAGTCGAAGAGGGATGCAAGTTGCTGGCTTTGAAGACAGTGCCAGAGGGCCAAGAGCAAGTGAACATGGGATGCTTCTAGAAGCTGGAAAAGGCAAGCAAACGGATTCCCCACTAGGACTTCCAGAAAGAATGAAGCCCTGATGATTTTAATCCAGTGAGACTCGCATCAGACTTCTGACTTACAGAACCATAACAAACAGATAATAACTTTGTGTTGTGTTAAAGCACTAAGTTTGTGGTCATTTGTTACAGCAGCAAGAGAAGCCAATGTGCATCTCTAATTTGGACAAATCTGAAAGTATTAATAACAGGCATCTAGGCATTCCCAGAACAGAACATGGAGAGTCAAAGATAAAAACCTTCCCATTCCCTTATGACGTCCCCCTTTCTATCATGTCACCACTCTCTCATCATCGGCCCTCTCCCACTACATGCTCATACTTCACTCAGCGACTCACAGTGGTGGTGGGGTCTCCATCTCACCTCTCCTTGGAGCCAATGTTCCAGCACCCACCAGACCTGCCCGTGCCTTCTGTATCCCCACCTTCTCCATTCCACCGGGTTGTGATGAGGCTACTTTACAGTCCTTTCTTTACATCTCTGCTCTACACTGCAACAATTTTTTTAATTCCTTTTTATTGTTAGACTTTTTGGGGTGACATCTGTTAGCAAGGATTACATAGGTTTCAGGCATACAGTTCTACAGTGCATTGTCAACTTGTTGTATAATAAGTTCACCACCTAATGTGACTTCTCTTTCCATCACCTTATATTTAGCTTCCCCCACTCCACCACAACAATTTTAATCATCTCTGTCTCCTTAGCAGACTGGGCAAAGTTTGTCTTGGTAAATTAATTGGGAGGAGATTTCCGGAACTGGGAGTGATCACTAGGCAATTTCAAAATCATGGCAGTGCACTGATCTTTTTACCGGCCATTTGAAAGCCTTTTTTTTGTTTTTTGTCTGATCTTCTAAATGTTTACATATATTAAGAAGTAAATATTAAACATTCATTTATAAAGCTCAAACTATAAAAACCACACATTTGGCACAAATAAATTTAAGTCTGTCGTTCCAGGAGTTATTATGGTAGAATCAAATAAATAAAGTGGATCATTTGTTATGTCTTAGGGCTGAGTCCCTTATCTGCTGTAACATGATAGGAAGGAGGGAAAATTTCAGCTAGACGTGCAGTTGCTCATAATTCCAGCTAACCACAGTAAATCAAGAGCTTTGAGCCAGAGACAACTGAAAACATTCCTGGAATTAGTAAAAATCTTAAAGGGCACATGAAACTTCCCATAAGAGTCAGTGTGGCCCCCAATGCCCAGATGACATTTGGGTACATGTACACAATACCTTCCCTACTTTGTGCCATATAACATAGTATGCTCTGAATATCTTTGCAGGAATGTCTATATCACTCTGTGTGTGTGTGTGTGTGTGTGTGTGTGTGTGTGTATGTGTGTGTGTACGTCTATAAGGACTACATGCTTCTAGAATGTGTACTTCTTGGTTCTATTCCTATGTAATTGGATATTTTCTTGCCTATGCTACTGTAGAAGGGCATCTGACATAGTAAGATAAACCTGGCATGATCAAAACTTCATTTGCATGATGATGGCTTATACTGGATTAGTAGTTTTCAAACTGAATTCCAAAAAACCCTCAGCGCCTGCAGAGGGCAGGAAGAAGAAATTAGTGGACAGAACTTAAAGGGTCCCACCTTAACTTCAATCAAAACAGCTTTGCTTTGAACTGCTTTTGGTTTAGCTTGGGTGTGATATTTCATCTTAAAAAGCAAAGCCAAGAAAGATCAGCTTTCTTTACAAAAGTCTTACAGCTATTGGACTAGGTGATCAGTAAAGGCTTTCATCCGTGGTGTTAGAAATATAAGTCATTTTGTTGATGAGACAATATTTTTTATTATTTATTATTTTTCATAATAGTTAATTTCTCATGGAGACAATCTGCTTTTGCAGAGATTATTCTGGGTTCCCTTATTTCCGTACTATTCTGACTATTCAATTCATTACAAACAAAATGACAAATTCTTAACAGATCTTGTTAACTGATCATAAATTTGCTGAATTTACCAGTCACATGAAGCATTTTCATTTATTTATGAATATATATTAAAGTATTAGTTACAAAAATCTTTTTTCTCTTAGAACATACTTGCCACTTATGATAAATAATATCATGTGTGCAAATAATAATAATTCAGCTTTGCAACCTCTATGCCTCCTGCTCTCCCACTCCCCAACACATAAACCCCCAACAAAAACAGTATTAGACTTTCTGGGTCTTCTCTCTTCCAAGCATCCACTCTCTCTTTTCAAGCATTCCCAAGTCAAAGACAAGAACCTGATAAACGTAGGGGTAGCTCCACCTTCCCGAAGGTGCCACATCTTCATTTCTATACCCTTTTTCCTATTTCTATAGCACCTCCTTCTAACCTCCTTCTCCCAGGGAACCCAGTGCTTTAACTGTTATCTCCTCTTAGCCGTTACCAAAACTGGTCTCAGAAAAAGGTGCATAAACTCCCTCCAAGTTTACATTGGCAATGAGGCCAAATGTTTCCTCCCTTGAGGGATGGGCCCCCTTCCACCAGGAGCTCCAGACCAGTGAGTACCATTTGCATGGGCTATCTCTAGAGGTAGGGAGTTCCTGGTCACAGAGTATCTTTGCCACTGTTGCTGGATAATTCTTGACATGAAAATGAAAAGGAGGAACTAAAGCATAGGATGGTGAGGTAGACGAGGTATTGTCTGAGGTTTCCTCCAAACCTGATTCAATGGCACCATGATGAAGCAGAAAACAGGGTATGTTGTGAAGGAGGAGAGAGAGAGAGGATACAGCTGAGATGACTTTTAATAGATTTTTTAAAGGTTAACAGGAAAAATTTCAAATTCTAGGGGAGACTGGGTTTACCAAAATTCTCAGAGAAAACTCAACCCCAGCCACCTGACAATAAGGGCCACTGAACTCATCTTTCCTCCACTTCACCGTCTTACCTAGAGATAAACCAAGGTTTCAGACAACTTTGACACCATGTGGGATTTTTTTTTTTAACCAATAAGAAAAGCAAAGAGTAGTAGAGTTAAAAATGCTGTGTACGTGTTTTCAGTGACTTAGGAAGATACAAGAGTGTAACATACTTGCCTCTACTTAAGCCATTCCTTAAATTCAGTAATTAAATTGCTATTTATTTTATCCGTACTATGCGCCAAGGCCAGTAATATATTTATGAACAATTGAATAAAGCCTCTCCCATCTGTGAGCTTACAGGCTTCCAGACAAGACAATTAAACAAGAATTTATAATAACATGAACAATGAAACACTTACAGCATCATGCTTTCCTTAATGTAGATCAGAAAGTTTCCTGGAGAAAGGAATGTTTATGCCAATGTCAGAAGTCTGAGTGGGAATGGAGGCAAGAGTGTTTCAGGTGGAACACCATGTAAAAGGCCCAGATGGAAGAAGCATGTGGTCCTTTCAAGAAGTAAACCCAAGTTCACCATGATGAGAGCACAAGTAGTGAGAGAGACAAGGATGTGGGGCTTCTGCTAACAGCAGTGGGAAGCTGTTAGAGGGTGTTTAGGTAAGAATGTGATATAATAATAGAATTTTTCAGAGCATTTGATAACAACATGAATAAAAGATGAAAAAGTAACAAGCAAGAAGGAAAGAGGCAAGAAGGGCAAATGCAGTGACTTGGGGAGAAGGGATGATCCTTTAGGAAGCAGAGTTAACAAGACTTGACTAGTTAGACCGGGTGAGGAATAGGGAGGGAGCCAGAGTGAAGGCAGGGTTTTCTGACTTGGACACCTAGTGCGTGATGAGCCATTTTTCAAGGTGGGGGACACTAGCGGGGTTTGGCACATGTTTGCTTGGGCTGAAAGACAGTGAGTTCCGTTTGGGACATGCCAAAATTGAGGTACATTTTTGAAGTATGAAGAGGACTTAAGGAGTGCTGACAAGTTGATCTAGAAATCAAGGAAAAGACTTTTATTAGTCTCTGAAGACAGTCCTCAAATTATCAAAATACAAGGTTGAGGAAAGAGCCAGATGAAATTGTCCATTCAATTTCTCCAAAATGGCCTACCAAGGGAGAGCTATACTCTTGGTGTCTTTGGATGGACTACATGTCCTGTTCCTTGTGATGTCACTCTTGTAGCAATGCCACATCCTGCACACCAAGGGTGGGAGGACAGAAGAAAAGGGCAAAGCTCAGCTGGGTTTTAAAGTCAGTGGGAGGACTTGGGCAGAGCACTTGTGACTGCTGGGAAGTAGCCTGAATCCACCCACTCATTTCACAATGCACCCCCTACCCCCAAGTCAGAGCATGTGCACCTGGACACCAAAGCTTCCTGCCCTCAGCAATAATGCCAACACTGTGAATGAACCTTAGTGCTGCATCTTTCTAAGCCTTAGCAAAAGGAAGATACTAACAGTACCTGCTTCACAGATTTGGGGAGGAGTAAGAGCTAATGCAAAATTATCATTGAGCATAGTGTTTGATACATACTAAGTACTCAATAAATGTTGTGTGGTGACGGCAGTGACAGTGATGGTCATACTGATGACTCATAAACATTATGATTCTGAAACTTCTAAACCATCTAATTCTTGCGTATTTTTTTAAGTCATACCAAGTATCTTTACTTGTATTCTGAGTATTTAAGAATTGGTAGTCCATACATGGCAACTCTCTGTTTATCAATACAGCTGATAGGCCATTTACTGTCTAATTATTCCCTGTATACAGCCTCTAGGGGCTGATTTTCCTGATTAGTATTTTGTATTTCTTTGTTTTATAAAAACTTTTAAAGGATTTAACTAATTGTTAAAATCATTTTAGCACATTAATGAAACACAAAGTTTAAGTTGAACTTTTGATATAGCTTGATCATCTCGAAACAAACTTTCAACATTAGAGAGAATATGCCCATTTAAAAACATGTAATGGATTACACTGAAATTTAATATGGATATAGAAGTTACAAGATAGACATTTTTGTCTTACATATACAAAATTTTCAGCCATAAGGTTTTATTCATTTCACTATCTCCAGTTTCTTAACACAGATCTCAAGAAATATTTTTTAAAAGATAGATGGGAGAGAAATAGAGTGAGATCTGAGCTTTTAAAATCAAATGCCTATTGAGAGACTAAACTCATTAGGGATCCTACCAGAAATAATTATTTCGTAACATAACTAGGAAAACTAAAATTATGCATGGACGATCTCACAGAAAACTAAAATTATGCATGGACGATCTCACACAGATTTTCAAAGCATGATCGCTACACCAGCATTGTCCACATTACCAGGGAACTTCTTTTAGAAATGCACATTTTGAGGTTTCACCTAAGACTCACTGAATCAGAAACTCTGGGGTTGGAGCTAAGCGATTTTAGCAAACTCTCCAGGTAATTCTAATCTCACTCAGGTTTGGAAAACATTGAGGAGGAAAGCACCAAGTAAGTCCGTAGACTTTTTAGAGCCACTGAGTGTTTAAAATGGCAAATACTAGACAGATGTGTGGTCAAAATATAAGCACCTTTGCTCCCAGAATTCTGCATTCACCTGGCACACTTCACACCCTTTAAGTTAACTGCAGGTTCCATCCATATAGGCATCTGAGTTTCCATTTCTGGTTGTTTGCCCAACAAAGAGTTCTGAAGAGGAATATTGTTATAGAACAAAATGGAAAGAAACTGAATTAATCTGTGAATCTCCTGAGCGCAGAGACAAATGTTCATTGTTGGACCCCATTTTCTACGAGAGTGCCTGGCACATAGGAGGCACTCAATACCTTCATGTCAAATGGGCAGACATATTACATATGTGGGAAAGCTGATTCAGCTGGTCCCTCACGATGGTCTAGATGGGAAGCTGATGATAAAGACCTGGGCTTGAGTCCCAGTTCCGGCTCTTGCAATTGTGCAACGTTATACTAATTATTTAATCTCTCTAAGCACTATTTTCCTTGTATGTACAATGGAAATGATAACAGACTCTATTCCATTCTAATAGACTATCCCAAAGAGTTCTTCTGCATATTAAAAGAAAAAACATATGTAAAGGACATAGCAACATATCTGACACATAGGAAATTGTGAATTAATGTTAGCTCTACAGTTATTTTCTTATCATTTTTGTTGTTATCACAGTAATACTACTTTGAAGGAGTCAATGCTTAAGAGTGAGACTCCTACCTTGTTCAAACTACATTATAAAGACATAAGCCTACCCCATGTAGCCACCTGTTTTCCCTGAAAAGAAACATAGGACCTGTCCTTAATTGAAGTTCTTTCTAGAAAGCAATGAATTACAATCACAGAATAACATAGTTTCCCTACTATTGTGTGGCTCTTGAGTTTTACACAAATTCCAGTTGAGATTTTGTTTTATAGCCATCGTTGCTGGGATTATGGGTTGAACTCAATTTCCATCCCCACCCTCCTCTCTAGAGATCTAGCTAATATCACTGTGGCTCAGTGCCCCAACCCTCTAATCACATGGCTGGTCTGTTAAACATGGCCAACGTCCCATTCTGAGTCACCTTATTAGCTTAATAAACTACCTAAGGGTCCAATTTCAGCATTGAATTATCAGCTATCCAAGAGTAACAAAACTACTCTTTTATCATTCAGTTGGCTAGCAAGGTTAAATGTTTTATGTTTATAGAGGTATTTCTGTCAAAGTACAGACTCATCCACTTTTTGTGATATTTCCAGTCCTTAGCACTCATGGTAGGAAAGGAAAATGGGAAGGATGGGAGAGAGGGAGGCAGGAAGGGAGGAAGAGAAGGAGGAAATAAAAAAATCTTCCTGAAATTCTAACTTAAAAGACAAGCCCAATTGTTAATAATTATGTTGGAGGAATGCTGGCTTAAGATTCTAACAGCTTAATTATAGATCTCTTCATATATGTTCATACAATCTCCATACAAATCTAATCATAGATTTGAAGCTCTGATTTTTTTTTTTTTAATCCTAATGTCTGGGTCTTATTATTTGGGTGGAGGGGCAGCTTGGAAAAGGTGGTAAGACCAGTATTCCTCTTTTTCAAGAAACCCATGTGGTCACGTCTGACTGAAGGTGCTAATCAAGATGAGTTAGATCTGGACACTCTCGTCCATACCAAAGTGATTGTAACAGGGCTCAAAGAGAATGGATATACAACAACAGTGTCTTCATGCTTTTTTTAGCCCGTCTGCTTTATTTATGCTGTATTTTAAATTTCTTAACTATTTTAGTGTTTCTCAAGGTTGTGAACAAACTTTGGTAGAAAGCTTGATGCAGGAAAAGGTAATTATATAAGGAAGCAAAAGTCGGTTTACAAGGTAAAACCTACTGTATGGGAATGTTCTTGCTAACCTCTAGGGGGAGCTCAAGGCTTCTCTCCCCAGCTGTCTTTCCAGCCCCAGAGAAAAGTGCTGCTTAGTTTTTTGTTTTTTTTTGTTTTTTTTTTTTTTTAATTCATTTTTATTGTTAGACTTATTGGGGTGACATCTGTTAGCAAGGATTACATAGGTTTCAGGCATACAATTCCACAGTGCATTGTCAACTTGATGCATAATAAGTTCACCACCTAATGTGACCCCTCTTTCCATCACC